>MPNW01000737.1:55865-78741 GCA_011800805.1 Hirudo medicinalis | reverse complement strand
TCCATCCGCCCATACATCCATCCTTCCATCCATTATGCTCCACTAATCTAATAAAGAACAGAGTTCCTTCCATGAGATGGATCAGTCATCATCCTCAACGAAGTCTTTAAAATGCTCAAATCATCCGAAATCTTTCATTTGAAAACAAATCACGCTCAAATTCAAAAGTTCATGTTTTTTTTCCTCTCAAAAAAGTACTTTCTCCTTAAATATTTGGTCACGAAATATTTTTTTTCTTAAGCTTCCATTTGAGATGCAGGTGCAGGGGACGTCTTTCCAGAGATCTTTGCTTTACTTCTTTCCAGGCTTTCCAAGCTGTCGGTTTTCTGTCATCCGTCAAACTTTCCTTGGAAAGGAAAACAGAGTTGCACATTCCCGACCCTTAAGTCTGAGGATTTTAAAAAGCTTCCAAGAAAGCATCTGGAAAACGAAAAACTGCCAAAGAGAGATTGGAGTTCTGGCTTTACTCGACGTCTGGTCGGCGCTGCTAAATTCACTAGACTGTTCCAACCCAGATTCCAATGCCACAAAAGCTTTTAGAAAGGAGCGCTATATAAATGGTTAGGAAAAAGCCTCTGACGCTATATAAACGTGGCGCTACATAAATGAAGCACAATTACCAATCTCTATCAACCGAGATTTAATGTTGAAGTTTCGTGTAGGCGGATTTACCGATGTGTCGATCCGATGAATTTAAAATCTTGTCCATTTTAAGGTCGCCAATTTCAAGGTGATCATTTAAACCATGTAATCATTTCAGGATAATAATAGTGATGATGATGATGCTAATAATAATAATAATAATAATAATAATAACACAACAACAACAACGACGACGACGATGATAATTAAATTTAAAATAAAATAAACTGAATCAAAATCCAAGAGCAATCAAGACTCAGGTGACGTCAACGCTGACGTGTTGAGTCACGAGAGACTCAGGTAATCAGGTAATCAGGTCAGAGTGACGCTGTTGTAACAACTTTCATCTTCTCTCACGTCTGACCTGAGATCAATTATTTCTATAAAAGGACTGTAATATTTGTGTCATTGCAATATCGTAATAATAACACTATTATTTAATTACTATGTTATATTTGCATTATTATTATTGTTGTTATTATTGTTATTATTATTATTATTTTATTATTATTATTGTAATAAACGACGGGGCTTAATTTATGCCGAGTTTATTGTCGGATTTATTCATCAAATATTCAGTTATCAACTGAGTGGTATTACCTGTAAATACCACGCTTACGCAATAATCCTGCTGCCAGTTATTGCGTAACAATCACTTGCTTGATTATTTGCTGATTAGGAATGTTCTTCAATGTCAAGTATATTCTTGATCAGCGAACATAGACACAGCCCTAGAAAGATTCTAAATACACCAACAATTAATTAATAAGATTAATTAATAAACGTAATTATTAGTTAATGTAAACCAAATTACAAAAATCAATCAATGGCTTGTCTCAGGTTTGTAACATTATTATTGTCATTAATATTATTACTCATTATTATTGAATATCAGTCATTAATTTCCTTGGAAATATTAATATATATCTGTCGATCCTTATTTACGAGAACAATGTTTCTTCGTTGACGTCGTCTTAATCCAAACTTGATGACGTCACACTTAATGATGTCAGGAAATAATGACTCACGTCAGGCCTAAGCACTTGACTTGGCTGGTTGGAAAAAAACACAACTCATAGGTCAGTTCTACAGAGATTCCAAGGTCATGAGGTAGGGGTAGGGTAGGACTAGGGTTACGGGTAGGGTAGGATAGAATTAGTAGTAGGGGTAGAGTAGGCTTAGGGGTAGGCCTAGGGGTAGAGATAGGGTTAGGGCTGGAGTTAGGTACCAAAGGTCGCTGCCTGTGATTTGGCTTTTGCCCGTCACTTGGCTAACAATCCTTGACTTGAAATCATCAGCTTCGGTTAAGAAATGCCTGAGATCCTGACTGCATTTGTGGGGGATTTTATGACGACTATAAATGTTGATATTATCACCTCATTAGCATATTGTAGGTTTTTACCTTCAGCTTACCTGTATCACGTGTATAAAAGTATTTATTAGGAAAATTAATAACTGCTAATATAAATAATTTAACGTCCTTCAATAATATTAATATAAATATTTTATTATACCTTAATATTAATGTAATAACAATACAATGTAATATAATAATTATTATTATTAATGTAATTAATTTATAATATAATAATCAACTCGACGATAAACATAAAAACTTGAATTATTAAATGAGACAGAATGGTGATGACGACGACGACTATAATGATGTTGTGGATGATGATGATGATGATGATGATGACGACGACGACGACGACGACAACAACAACAATAATAATAATAATAATAATAATAATAATAATAATAATAACAACAACAACAACAACAATAATAACAATAATAATAATAATAACAATAATAATAATAATAATAATAACAACTTTAGTTAGATAGTAAATTGCGTCTGATACCTGTTGAATCAAATATCTTTGAAAGGAGTCCACCTCAAAATGCACTCCAAATTAACTGAGCAATAAAACTTGTACTCAGTCGTGAACACGCAGCACCTGGAATGCAACAAATTATGACCCCGCGGACGCACCTGGGGGGTCAGACGTTAAAGGTCTGCGTGAGGCCGGGCAAAGATGCGTGACACCCATTGTTGAAAAGGTCAAACCAGTCGACCTCAATCATGCAAGAGGTAGTCAGTCGTTTGGTTGCGAGAGTGTTTGACTCGTGACTTGTTCGTGGATGACGATGACGATTATGACCATTATGAAGTTAATGATGATGACGACGGTTACGATGACGATGATGACGATTTATCACGATTATGATGACGACGAAGATGACATTAATAAGGCATCAGTATAGATCGTGAAGAAGAAAATACTGATGGTAATCATGTCATCATGATGGTAGTCATGTCATCATGATGGTAATCATGTCATCATGATGGTAGTCATGTCATCATGATGGTAATCATGTCATCATGATGGTAGTCATGTCATCATGATGGTAATAATGTCATCATGATGGTAATCATGTCATCATGATGGTAATAATGTCATCATGATGGTAATCATGTCATCATGATGGTAATCATGTCATCATGATGGTAGTCATGTCATCATGATGGTAATCATGTCATCATGATGGTAATCATGTCATCATGATGGTACTCATGTCATCATGATGGTAATCATGTCATCATGATGGTAATCATGTCATCATGATGGTAATCATGTCATCATGATGGTAATCATGTCATCATGATGGTAATCATGGCAATCAGGTTATGATGATGTCCAATCTAATCTCAACTTTGTTGCCAGCAACACCTACGGGCCTTAACCAAATTTTCAAAAGTTGACAAATAAATAAATAAAGTTGACAAATAAATAAATAAAGTTGACAAATACATAAATAAAGTTGATAAATAAATAAATAAAGTTGACAAATAAATAAATAAAGTTGATAAATAAATAAATAAAGTTGATAAATAAATAAATAAAGTTGATAAATACGAAATAAAATGACACTGAAACGTGAAAAGAATTTGAATGCGTATAATTTTAAATTAGATTCAGAAAAACAAAGATAAATCATCAGACGAGAGCGAAAACTCCTGAGATTCTTTTCCACTCAGCGTTATAAATGACGTCGTCCTGGAAACAACGAGATTTCATTTCAGAGCACAAACTTATTCCAACTCCACCTCTGGTAATAATCAGACAGAAATAATAATAAAAATAATAATAATAACAATAATAATAATAATAATGATGATGATAATAATAATAATAATAATAATAATAATAATAATAATAATAATAATAATAATAATAATAATAATAATAATGATAATAATAACAACAACAATAATAATAATAATAACAATAACAATAATAATAATAATAATAATAACAACAACAATAATAATAATAATAATAATAACAATAATAATAATAATATAAACTAATATTAATGTGACATTTAATAATACGACTGTGACATATCATTATTGTTTAAATAATAAAGACATAATTCATGCTGTTGTTGTAATTGTTGCCATAATTTTGAACGATATTTGTAATTACAAGTATCCAATAATTCTCACTCATCCAAGTAAACACGTCGTGGGACGAGCCTAACGATGAACATGATGAAGGCAGGCTTGATTTTTGATAAGCTTTTGTGATGCATTTCATGAATTTTGCTTAATCAGAATCACTAATACTTCGGATTATTAGTAATAATATTATTATTATAAACAATTTGGTTCAATTTAATCGAAATTACTTTTCGTAGCTTTTTTTCAAAGTCTTCAATCACCTAAATCAGCTTCGTTATTACCTCATCATCAACTTTTTCGTTTCTCTATCATCATCATCACCAAGACCATCATCATCATCATCATCATCACCAAGACCATCATTATCATCATCATCACCAAGACCATCATCATCAAGACCATCATTATCGTCATCATCCAATTCCTTATTTTCGCCCATTTCTTATCTGGAAAACATTCACAGCTTAAAATTGAAACGGCCGTGTTTACCTTTAAAATGTCGGTCAACTTCAACTTTGTTGCTTTCAAACTTCGATGACGAACAACCACACGTCCTCAACCGAAGATCATTTCTTGATCTTTTGTTGTTATTTTCAATGATTTATCATTATTTTTATTATCATTATTATTTTTTTTTATTATTATTATTTTTATTATTATTGACGTTATTATTATTATTATTATTATCATCATCGTTATTTTCTTTTTATTATTATTATTATTGTTATAAGGAGAATATTTGAATCTCCGAAACCTTAGGACGTCCTGGTATCAACTCCACTCCTTTCGTGAAGTCTTTTCTCAACGTTCCGAGTGCTCCTACGACCACCTTTGGGACGACCTTGGTTTTCAAAATCCTCATTAATTAATTTCGATCTTCAAATCCTTGTACTTGATAATTTTTTCAGCTTCTTTAAGCGCGATGTTTTTATCGTCAGGGACGGAAACATCAATTAGATGACAACGTCAGGTCTGTTGGCTGAGATTTTTCTGTCCGTGATTATTGAGTCCCACAAGATGGTATTCTCGTTTATATTTACCACACTTCGGGGTGTGTGTTCATATCATTATGTGGCACGTTACGGTTTCTTGGGCCTTGCACAGACTCTGCAATTGCCATCGATCTTTTATCGATATATTGAAATTATTATTGTTACAACTTTATTTATTCAGCATTTTGTGTTCGTTGCAATCGTACATCTTTGAATGCTCAACAACGGTCCGAGAAATGTTCAAAGAGGACTAATTGTTTTTCCTAATTGTCCACATCTGTTGACTTTACAGCCTTCTTATCGGATGAGGTAGCAATCTAATGCTTGAGGGGGGTTTAAATTCACTCAAATTACTTGCAACTCCAGCGAATGGCTCACTCACAAACTCACAAACATCCTGTTTGTTTTGAGTGTCCTTTGTTTAGCTTGTTTTAATTAATTTTTAATTAATTCAATTAATGTTTAATTAATTCAATTAATGTTTAATTAATTCAATTAATGTTTCCAAAATATTAAAAACATATCATTTATCAAACAAACGCTCCACGGAACAAGTAATTTCGATGGTTAAGTTAGATTATTCATTGTCATTCGTTCGTAGTTTCATTTGATTTAACAAAGGTCAATTTATATACAAATAACAATATATATATATAATATAATATATATAACAATATATATATATATAATATAATATATATAATAATATATATATATAAATAATAATATATATATATTGTTACTATATAATATTATTATATATAATATTATTATTATTATATATTACATAATATTATTATTATTATAATAATCATAACCTAGTAATGTGTAATATTACAATCGTATCGATTGTATCGACTGTTGAATTGTTGATTGTTCGTGATCAACCAGTTGAAGTAACAAATTGTTGATTGTTCGTGATCAACCAGTTGAAGTAACAAATTGTTGATTGTTCGTGATCAACCAGTTGAAGTAACAAATTGTTGATTGTTCGTGATCAACCAGTTGAAGTAACAAATTGTCATTCATCACGATTCGACTACATTTCAAGTATTTTGAAGTATTGGAATCTTTTTTCATGCAATGAATGAAAAATCATCTGATCCCCTGAAAAATGTAAGCGATAATTAAAAATAAATTAAAGAAAAATAATTAAGGAATAAACATCAAAAATCATTAATTGATGTCGTAACTGTTTAATAACTGTTTAATTGTAAAATTAATGCTTAAAATTATTACTGAAACAAAAAACTGAGAACAAGAGAAAAATTTCCAAAAAAATCCTGCTGACATTCGCCCGATCATCGATTGTAATTTTTAAACGCCTACATGTTTTGTGTGTGTAAATACTCATTTATTCTTCGGCATTAATTTATTTATAAATATTAATTTATTCATAAACATTCATTTATTCATAAACATTCCTTGATTCATAAACTTTATGCGATGATTCTCAGAAAATGAGTTTGATTCTGAAAAGTGATTATTCACTCTTGTTCAATCATAGCATCACGTGTAATGTTATTCATTGGTATTCATGGTTATTCTTGCCAAATTCGTGAATGATATTATTTTTGTTTTTATAATGACAGTAATTATAATTAAGACAACATATAATTATTGCGGTGTCATAAATAATTATTAATATAAGTATTTATGAATAATTAGTAATGCAAGTATAATTTATTACACCACTAATCTGGTCCTTCGCGATTTCTTTCATCTTCATCTTCTCATCACAGACACGATGTAAATCTTATTAATATATACAAATATATTTGTATTTAAATATTCATCAGTAATCAGTAAATCTCACATCAACCAAATGATAATGACGGATAATGATGGATGAAGATGACCACGACGATGATGACGAGTTTGCTGATTTTAATGCCAGGAGTTCATTAATTCAAGAGTTAAACAGTTTTAAATTTGAATTTTTGAACAAAATTTAACGTTAATTCATTTAGGCATTGAAAAGTAATCGTTAATATTGACGTATTAACAAAATAATAATAATAATAATAATAATAATAATAACATTTGTTATGCTCAAATATTATATTTGTTATAATAATAAAGCTAATTGAATGCAAACATTCAATAAGTCATTGTCAAATATTGTCGTTCTAATTACTGTGTAATTCATCTTAAAATAACAACAAATCGATTTAAATAAATTCAAATTAAATTAATTAATTCAAATGTTAAAAATTGAAATCTAAAAAATAAAAATAAATTGTCAAAATGATTCAAAATTGTAATGATATTCACCTGACGGTACCGTTGGTTGTCTTGTAACTGCTCCTGTAAAGAGCCCTCATGTCACTCCTGATGGATCCCTCGAACTCGCCAAATATGAGGTCATAATCCTCTCCTTGGACGAGTTCTTGTTTCGTGTGAAGGATGTAAGTTTCGTAGATGACGTCAGTAGATACGTCACTTATCGTTACCAGGTCTCCTTTTGGATCGACGATTTGTATGTGCTCGTCAGCGATGTTGAGATCTGCCGCGTGAACAACCACTTCGTTGGTGGTCTCCTTAATTGTTACTTTTATGTGCACAGATCCAGTGAATGTCGAATTGTTAGGATCTAACGAAAGCTTCAGATTGTACTTCGTCGGTAAGACGTTGCGAGGGAGTCTCAGATGAGGCCAAGAAGAATTGGAATTTGGTTGTTCTTGGGCGTCCTGGATGCTGTCGTCCTGTCGAAGTGTTTTTTGGAAAGTCGAACCATTGGAGCTCCGTTGACACTCTTCGGATCTTTTCTGGAGCGTGAAAATCAGAGCAACAAGGAGACTTGTACAAACGAGGATAAAAATAAACAGCAATGACATGAGACCTCTTCTTTCGAAGCAAAAATTGTGTTTCGTTTCTGAATATTCCTCATCTTTATCGGCAACTTTCAACCCATCCACTCTTCCCGCCATCGTGATTAAATGATGATGATGATGATGATGATGATGATCTGATGATCATCTGATGATCAACAGTTCTCCACGGAACTTCGCAAACGCCTTTTTATACGTGCGCGCTCACCGAAGAAGACGTGGATCTGCGTTGCAAGTCGAAGTGATTTTAAAACTTTCAAACAGTTTTTAATAAAGTCAGGAAAACTTAAGAAAAAAGCCTACAACAGGTTAAAATAAGTAGAGAATTTAAAGATTGCAAAAAGAAATGTTACTTACTGTATTTCTTCCTTTAATGGTAATAAAGTTTAGTAGCAAATATTTAAAACTATGCGCTAACATATTTGATTCACTTATATCAAATAATAAATATGGTTGCCGCAGACCTGCTAAAAAATTAAGAACTAAAACATTTGTACCGTCCTCATTGACGATGAGGGAACGCACGAATGGGATTAGGAAGTGACTTATTCTCATAAGTCAGTTGGTTAACGTTATTTCTTTGTAAGTCCACGTGGTTAATGGACAAAACTAAAACTCTACAAATTACAGCCCATCACAACCAGAGCCTCAGTTATTCAGTTTTGTTTGTTTTTTTTTTGCTATTTTTTGGTGTCATCAGTTTCAGTTGCATAGCCAGGATTTTAAAATCGTTCGAGTTAGGGGTGGCAAATATTTCATACGTACATGAATATTACAACAATAAAGTATAGTACTGGTGGATTAGCGGCAATTAATTTTACAGAAATGACACAAATGGACACTTGTAATTTAGTTATCGAAATTTATAATTTGTAACAAATATTGATGTCAGAAGCTTTCCTAATTTACTGGAGCTACATCATGATCAAAAAATTATTTGATTTGTTATTATTTATGAATTATAAGGTTTTATAAAAATATCGAGGCAAACTGATACCAAAGTACCCCTACAGGGGTAGGGGTAGGGAGGGGAGTGTCCCCCTTTTGCCGCACCCCCTGTGGCTATGCCTACGATCAGTTTTCATCAACCTGAGACAGCTGCTAAATTTGCTGTGAAAACGAAACCCAAACGGCGTTCATGGATTTATTGTGAGCGTAGAAAATACGGCTAAAAAAATGTACAAATACTTCCTTCTACAAAAATCCCAAACGCGATTTTCAATGAGACGTTCAATTGTTCAATGGTTCAATGGGGCATGTTGGGCGTCAAGAGAAAGTCACTGAACGTAAGAACTTGAAAAATACTACTTGACAAGATAAGGGTTTTAAACTAAATTTGAAATTTCCAAACTTTAAGGAACTCGTAAAGAAATCCCAGAGCAACTAAGTTGAACTTTGAACTACAAAACTTAACAACTTGAAGGAATTGATTCCAGAGCGAATGATTGAATAAAAAACACGGATACTAAACTAAACAAATGGACATTATTGTTATTCTCTGTCAAACGGCATTGTTGCTGAGGTGAGTCAATTGGACGAACGGAAAACAATTCATTCCGAAATTCCTGAAGTGCGGCATCCCTACGGGGAAGCCGAGGTTGGCGTGGATTGGTTGAGAAGGAAAATGGACAAGAGAAACCTTTAAGTCTGAGAGTTTTTGAATTTTCTGAGAGGCAGCCTTCTGTTGCAAGCTGTCCTCGCCTACCTCTGTTTGAGTTCCTTGATCAGCTTTCAAAGAGATTATTCTCGACGGTGGTGTCTGATTTGTAAAACAGCCGTTCTGATGTTTCAACGGGATTTGAAACCTAGTCATGTGGAAGGCCTGCGTGGTGGAATCAACGGTAATTTTTCCGACTGCAGGGTAGGGCATACTTGGTGGAGAACATTTCGAGCTGCATTGTTGCATTCGCACGACCGCAGGTCTAGAAACGGAAAGGGGCCTGAATCCGGGGAGGAGAACTTGGGTCGGCATCATACGGGCAAGCATGGGTCTTCCGGGCGTACGAACAATCCACGGAGAAGTTTGAAGGACCACCGGTTGAGGTTTAGTGGGGTAGAAAAGAAAGTAGGGCATGGGCTGCACTTTCGGGGCAAAGTAATTGGAGCTGAAGTTAGGGACACTGGCAGGCGTGGAGAGTCGTGAAGATGCGTTCGTTTTGCTGGAATCCTGCCTCACTGTTTGATGTTCGAGGTGTGATGCAGATTCTTTCCTCTCCTTAGCAGCGTCGATTGGCTTAAAAAATTTGTTCGAGTCAAAAACTTTCTGGGAAGAAATTGAAAATAATCACAAACCTCTGCTACGATCGTTTCATTGTTACCAGCGGATTTTATATCTGACACCCTGTGAAAGAGTTTAATTAAAAGGTTATTTATTAATATTCGCGCTTAAAATTATGCTCACTTTTACTTAAAACAATGAATTCCACGGAATAATAATGAAATTTTTCAAAAAACATGCCTATATATGCAACAATAATTCGTTATAATTCGAAAATGTGCAGATAAATTCATTGCATGGTTCTGCTGAAAACCATTTCAAATTGAATGTTCTCTAGGTGCTTCTAAGAATGTCTTTTGAAGTGATTTATTAATACGCACTTTACTCTCAATCGTGCACAAAACTTACATGCTTCCTTTATGAACACGCAAGAGATTCTATAACCAATATGGAGATGTTACAGTAACATTTTTAGCAATACGTGAATAGTAATAAGCCATTGAAGCAATGAAATAGAAACAATTTTTTTAAATATTTTTAGAAATGAGGACCCCGTGAATAATGAAATTAAAAACAAGATGGATTGGAATGTCTTAGCACGGCTCAAAATTTATCGTCCGACCAAATTT
The DNA here is from genome assembly GCA_011800805.1 of Hirudo medicinalis. NCBI lineage: Eukaryota > Metazoa > Annelida > Clitellata > Hirudinida > Hirudinidae > Hirudo > Hirudo medicinalis. The sequence goes on along the minus strand of MPNW01000737.1, from coordinate 67,957 downwards.
CATTATTATAAATCCTCTTGGTACTAAGGATAAGTCCCTTGTTTTTTAAACCAAATGAATTTCAAAAAATAGAATTCCTCTTCTAAAATTCCATTTCTGATTTATTGTTTCATGAAGAACTGTCTCCATTGTTGTCACAATATACTTCCTTTTTGATTAAAATAATTTGATAATAAAATAGAAATAATGTCATTGTGATCCGTGCAGTTGAAGAACTATATTTTTTAATTATGAAACTGTCAATTTAACTTTTCAATCGTTGCTTTTATTCATAACATTACAAATATTAATTATAATGGTTGTTGAGATTCTCTGTTCTAAATGATAAAAATGAAAAATTATAATAATATGATTGTTTTAAAACAATTTTTATAACAATTATTCGCATAATTTACTTCTCTCTAGATATTATTTGCCAATCACATAAAGTATCAATCGTATGCAGACTTGCTGAGGTGAGCATCAGACAGCGAGGATTTGATCCTGTCCTTGGACCCTCTGAGGCAGACCATTTTCGATCCTCCAATCTGTAGAACTGGTGTGGATGAATTCCTGTTGAGATTCAAATCGGACGCTAATTTCTGCCTCAGTTCTTCTGCGGTTGCGGATTTGTTTCTAAAGACAATGGAGTGGTTGGACGGATTCTTGTTGCTGGTGTTGTGATGCTGATCGGGGTTTAAAAGGTGGTTTGTACTCGACACGCGGTGAACTGAATTCTCTCTCAGCCACCTCGCCAGAGAGTGGTTTCGTTGCTTCAACGTAATAATTGGATTGAATTATTCATTTTCAAATTTAAACAAATATTTCATTTTAGTTATCTCAGCGATCTTTTGGAAAAAAATTTTCATCTCCGTCTTCCTTGGTTAAAATGTAATTATTTTTTCTTATTCAAGTTACGAAATACAACTGATACGTCCCCTATTAACGTAAAAAAAGTTTAAACCTGAAGCAATCGTTTTTTTGCCTTCTCTATGTAATTACTCCTGGAATGTGAGGAACTTCTGTAAACTCTCCACCGCTTCATTCTCTGCCTTCTTAAAGGACCTGGGAAACTTCTGAGGTTTTCCTCGAGCGGTGGAACGTAGAAGAGGGCTGGAGAACGAAGTGGTGGAAGACCCGGAAGGGTTTTATCGTCTTCTGATGTATCCAGCCACAACAACCGAACCTGGTCACTCTGAATGGACTGGTAGAGGGTTAAAAGGTTCTTGTCGTGAGCAAACCGATCGAGAGGTACCTAAGCAGAATGTGTTGCAAGTATGCATGATTTTTACAGTTAATGCTTTTATTTTTCTGATGAATTAATCCACTACCTTATTCTGAGTAATTCTCGGTAAATTGTAATTAACAATCGTTAATTGGGATAAAAATTTCGCGGCGACTCAAAGCATTTGTTTGAAGGATGTGGGTGCAAATTAGTTCCCGGCGCTAAGCTTTTGGATTTCCCCTGATATCGCAGACTTATTATTGAAAACTTAATCATTTGCTAACTTTATTGTCACTTAACCATCCGTTAAATAATTGAATCTTTGAAATGAATTTACATTAAGAATAAAATTTGTATTGTCATTAAAATAGCACATTAATAATAACAAATGGTCTTAGTTCATTTGTGCGGCTTCACAAGCGTCAGATTTTATCACAAAACAAATCTTAAACGTACTATTTAATTGGATCTGTTTAATTTTATTGAATTCTTCTCTATTTTTCATTTAAAATCGTGCAACCTTAATGAGAGACATGATTCTATCTCCTCTGAGAGAACCGGGTTTAGAAAACTTCAGCTTCATGTCGTTCACAGCCGCTTCATCTTTTCCGCCATCCGTTTGACATCGAACAACGGCATTGTTGCTCGTTGCTGAATATTTCGAAGGAAGAATTTGTTCATTATCTCTGAAATTGCATTACTTTTCTTTTTAAAATAAAGGTCTATTATATAGAATACTAAGTTAAAAATGGTCATACTCGTTACTTGTTTTGCTGGTGAAATTCTTTGAAGATTGAAGTCTATCTTGGTTCTCTCCATTTCTTTCCATCAGTTCATCAGCTTCGCATCCATCAGAGATGACGACGGACACTCTGAGAGGAACCGAAAGTCCTGGCTTTGGCTGATACTTGAGATTCTGCCAAGTGAAAGGTGTTATTATAATTATAAATAGCTCTGCAAAAAGCAACGCAGTGGCCAACCAATCCTCGCAAGTACTCTTCGGCAGTGGCGCTGCCAAAATAATGTGCCAGCTCCAGGCTATGTAACCATATCCTTCCGTAAACATAATCTAGGTCGTGCGGCTCTCCGCTTTTCCAGAGTCTGTTGGCGAGCATTTCTAATTTCGAAGTCGCGAATTTAATTGTGATGAGTTGCTGGTTCATCGGTGGTCTCAACCTGAGTTCTGTCACCACCTCATAAACCCTCACGCTTTGATCGCATTCCAGGATTCCAGGAATGTTCTTCTCTTTGTTTTGAAACCAATTTCTCGCTCGATAACGACTCGACAGGCGGCTCTAGAGCTAACGTCATGTTTGTTTGGTAACGTAACTCTATGGTGATGCAATCATCCCGTCTGCTATAAAACCTAGACACTCTAAATCATGCCATCCGTTTCATCAATTTCAATCGAATTAGGTTTTAACCAAATTAATTAGCAGCTAAGACTGTGGGAGTTCAGAAAATTTTTCATTTGACCCTCCACGACTCCTACTTCCAGAACATGACAAAATCCAATGAGGTTGGTCCAGGACCGCTAGCTGAATTCCTAGCATTCACAATTTATCAGAAAACTTCGAACTAATACCTCCGCGATGCTTTCCATCAAGGAGGTTTCGTTTGACCTTTGGCAATTAGCAGTAATTATCATTAGCCGAAAAAGTTCTTTAGTTCATCATAAGGCACCAATTAAGTGAGTACCCGACTAAGTCATATTTCAACGCGAACAATAATTCAAACACAATCCATTTTAATGAATTGTTATCGAAAATTATCAAAAATTTAAAAAAAAATGGCATCTAGCAATCCTCAAAAATACAACTGTTTGCAAACTGAAAACTATCTCAGAACTTCCTTTGAATCAATGTCTGACAAAAATGAGGATGATGATGTGTTATCACTTTCGTTCACAGACTCAAGACCATCGACATCCATATCACCGTTATGCATACTCAAATAAGGAAGCTGCAGAGTGGTGATGTTGCAGCACCATTGACACTCTTCCAGATGTAACTTCCAGTGCTGATTCAAGATGTGCCTGTGACAAGATGAGGAAGTTTCAAATGACTGCGAGCACCAAGGACAGACCTTTTTGAGAGCTGTTTTTGATCCGGAGCATTCCCTCAGGCCTGCTTCAATTGCCAGCCAGAAACCTTCGATGTCGCACTTCAAATCGTCGTGCTCCTTGACCATGTGATCTTCGAACATTTCTAAATTTTCAAACCTCTGGCAGCACCACAAGCATTCCCTCCTGAGGGCCATCTTTGCAAGTTCTTTTTCCACATCCATGTCTGTTCTGCTTGTGGATCCTGGAGAGGATAAGGAAAGAGACAGTTGATCGCAGTCCTTCAAATCACAACTTTTCCCAATGCTGACCCCTTCATCCAGAATGACTAGAGAGGGCCTATCTTTCAAGGAAAATTCAGGAGCTGATGATTCGAAAGAGTACTGAATGTTGTGCACAACCTCCATGTGGACTCCTAAAGATGAAAGATCCTTCAAGGAGGCTTTGCAGTAGCCACACTCTATAAGTTGGGAGATGTTTTTGTGCCCTTTACCATTTGGGACAATGACAGATGCCTGAGTGGTTTGAGATGTGGGAAGAACATTATTTACTGAAATGCCAATCCCTGAAGCACCATTCATCGGGTTGACAGAGAAACTTCGTGAGGATTTTGAAATGTCATCAAGAAACAAACTTTGCTGTTCCTCATGTCGAGGTGCTAGGTTTGAATTCAGGGTAAACTTAGAAGTGCAATTTCTCTTGTGTTTCTTCAGAGCAGTAGGAGTGTTGGCATTGTGTTCACAAAAGTGGCACTGGTACAATGGATATTTCTCAACCCAATATTCGGGAACAGCATGCACGTTCTTCATGTGTATGGCAAGTTTTTTTAGTCGTCTGGCTGAGAAATTCTTACACAGGCAGCATTTTAATGGAATGCCATCCAGCAAATTTACATGACTATTAAATATTAAGGCAGATTCACTTTTAAAACCACACTTACAATACTTTAGTGGGACATTCAAATGATTCATGGAATCCTCATTGTTTATGTCATTATTTGAAAAAAATTTACACAAAATCAAGTTGAAGCCAATGTCACACAACACTTTTTCAATCTCTGGATTTCCATTTATGCTGGTGAGAGACAAGATGGATCTTGAATCTGGATGTAGAAATTCCAAATTATTACCATTCTCTTTAGGCACATGGATGAGAACATTTCTATTGCCAACTGGTCCCAAGTTTTGACTGCAAGGAGTTTCATCTTCTGAGTCTTCAATGCAAATGACTTCATTGTCAAGTGAAGCATCAAAGATTTTCATGCCATTCGGTTTTGCAGCTGGACTTTCTACAACGACTTCTTCACAGATGAAATCAGTGTCATCAATGACATTGCAAAACTCACTGCCTTTTTCACTGCAACCAATATCTGGTTTGTTGAAAAGTTCACTTGAGAGGCATTCACTTGCATTATGGGGCATGCCTGCACCTTCTTTTATATGCAATGTTAAGCCAGACATAACTTTATCCTGTAAGTTATAAGCAACTTCACAAGTATTTGACAAAATGTTATTTAATTTACAATTTTTAAAGTCACGAACGAAGGCAAAAATTCTAAACTATTTGTTTTAAAATGTACATTCTTCATCCTGGAAATAATACATCATCGTGCATAAATATAAATAGCCCAATAGTTTTACTGAACTTGCATATTTATTGGACGGTCAGGTGATATGAAAATCACGTAGTAATTGCTCTCCCAAAATGACATTATTTTACACATAAATAACTTAAAGCCTCAACAAGATTACAAAGTGAAACCTTTTGTTCTTATGTCCCCAGTTCAAACCATGGAACCAGTTTTATGGCAAAAAAAAACAAGAAACTTCACCAAACAACTAGCCGACCACTTCTAAACCACCGCTCGTATGGATTTTGATATAGTTATAATCATATAAGCATCCACATTCATATTCATTTTAGGTTCGACATAAACAGAATTAACATATAGTTCAAATGTTATTGTGTTTATATACTCATACATAAATTTTAAATTTAAAAACGTCTAATAATGTCTAAAAATAATAATAATAATAATAATAATAACGATAATAATAATAAAATATCAACTGCTGCCTCTGAGTGCAATGTTTCCGTTTACATTGTATATATATATAAAGCGCTCAAATTAAAGTTAAATTATCCAATATATTTCTAACGGAAAGATGTGTAAAATTTTATGCCGGTAATCCGAATACGAATATTAATTTTATTTACCTAAACCCTAACTAAACTCGAGCGGAGTAAGCACTTCAAGATCGAATCTTCGAATCACATTACGCAGCCAATGAGGCACTCACGAATATTAATGAGATAAAATAGCTCAAATTATATATACAAATCTTATAAATAAATAAAAAAAAATGTAACTATTAATCAAATAAAAATAAATATAACATTCCATATTCATATTAAAACTCTATATTCCTCTTCGTTAATGTTTAGTTACTATTAAAGAGCCTTAAACATTTTGTCTGCAATTCGTCTTTCAGTAATGGCTGGAATAAATAAATAAATCGTTTCTTATGAAGACTTTATGCATTATTTTCTCGAAATCCAAAATTCTTCAAATGAAAATCTCTTGCTAACCCTTACTACCAGGGTCAAAAATTCGATTTTTCCATTTCTTGAACTGTAAAAGTTTAACATATGCCGTCCGTCCGTCCGTCCGTCCGTCCGTCCGTCCATCCGCCCATACATCCATCCTTCCATCCATTATGCTCCACTAATCTAATAAAGAACAGAGTTCCTTCCATGAGATGGATCAGTCATCATCCTCAACGAAGTCTTTAAAATGCTCAAATCATCCGNCACAGTCATATTCAGATTCATATTCACATTCATATTCAGATATTCACATTCATATTCAGATTCATATTCATATTCATATTCAGACATTCACATTCATATTCAGACATATTTATATTCACATTCACATCCATCCATCCATCCATCCATCCATCCATCCATCCATCCATCCATCCTCAGTAACGAAGAGCATTTTATGCTGGATTAAGAGCCATTGAAGAATGTCCTTAAGAACTTTCAAACGTTTTCAGGAGCATTTAGTAATTTTCAACAACTCGCTCAATGCCATGGTTCTACTTGAGGACCCTCAATTACCATCACAACTCCAAACATGTTTGCAATTAATCTTCCAATGTTTATTCATTTAAAGGTTCAATCACTTGCAATATGCAAGGCATATCCAGATAACATTGGAACATCCTGAATTCCAGCCAACAAAAACACAGAGGAAAACGGAACAAATAATCCCAACAGTGGATATTCAATAGCACATAAATGTAAAACACTTTAAAGCATTGACAGCAAAGACTATGCCAAACCAATGTCAAAGCAGTTGAACTGAGTATCAAAAGGCAAATTTTATAATTGGTTTCATGAATTCCTTGCATAATGAAGATTGTGAACATTCAAAATAGGAAAAGACCCAAATGAAAATGCAATCACATAAAGAAATCTTGTACATGATTTAAGAAAGTCCTTGCATGAAAGATGCAGAGCAAAGGTGACAACAAAGACACCTTTAACAAAAGAAAAACTTATGCCCAGAAATAGATTCACATCCACAAATTCAAATAATGTCGGATAATTTCAAGCTAGCAACATAACAAATACACATGTATGCACTTTAGGTGTGCTTATCTTGTATCAAAAATATTTCCAATGCAGACAATATTTAGTCAAAATGATATCATGCTGACATTAATTCCACTCAAGTTTCTTTCTCAAACCTAACAATTGGAAGAGCCGCCAATGAATCAATGTCATAAATCAATGGATATGCCTGTATATGTACGTGCAAATTCAACATTCAAATTCAATCAGCCAATATTTAAAGTTTATATATATATATATATATATATATATATATCCTAGGATGTCAAGGCACTATAACAAACCAGAGCAGTCAGAAGGCAGTCAAATAATCAGTGCAATGCACATAATCTTTATATATGAAATGGATACATGAAATAAAGATAGAATATGTCATTCGAATGTCACTGTCATTCTTATTTCCTTCAAACTGAAGGATAAAACAATGATTTCAAAAACTTAGTAAAAGAAATCATCATCAACAGCCAGATCAGAGTTTGCTGTGATGCAAGGTGGGTTCAATTGGAGAGAAGCTCTGGCTAGAGATAGGCCAGTCATCATAGGAATCTCCAATTCAGCCTTCAACTGCAATAACTTAACCGCCTTTCTTAGTTCCATGACTTCTTTAAAGTTACTGAAGTCAAATGCCGGCTTGTCAGGATTGGTCAGATAAAGGGATATGTCCTTAACTTGAAAAACTAATTTGCGGAAGTCAGAAGAAATGCCAACATTGTGATTTGCAGAGCAAGAGAACACCATTTGCACCGGACGTCTTGGATGAAATGTTCACAGAGCCTGTGGTAATTTAATTGTTACATCATTTTATATTTAAGTTAATGAAAAAAAGATAAGGAAAGCCATAATGAAATTTCAAGGCTTCGGTAACACTAACCGTTTGCATGAACAAGAATGCCCGTGGATGTAATGGTTGCTATTGGAATCTTGTAGATGTTGAATTTAAATTCAAGAACATCATTTTTCTCAACTTCCTGGAGTCCTAGAAATTTTGCCAATTCCTGATGATTAAATCAATAATAAATAATGATAACAAAATTCGGGAAATCATAATAGCAGCAGTGCTGATAAAATGGTCAATTTAATTACAAGAGATAAATTAACTGAATATAAATGATTGGGAAAATAAGATTCATAAAGTTGAATTCATGCATTCCTGCATTTGAAGAATTTCCAATTAAAAGCCAACCACAGGAAATGCTAAAGTCTTTGTGGTAGTTCACTAGTTAATGATTCTACACCTCTCAAGTCATGAATGCTTTTTATAAATAATGAATAGACATTATTAATGTTATGTTATTCTTAGAAATAATTATTAAAATTATATATACTACTTATTCACCTTTCATTACAGGTAGTTATTATTTTTCTTTAAGTTACTGAGAATATTCTATGTTTTCCAATGTCTAGTGAAGGCTTAAAAATTAGTGCACAGTATTCATGTCCATACATACCAAGTTTATAACGGTCACTTTTTCTGAAAATGATAAGTTTTCATCCCCGTAAAGAACCCTCAGGTAGTTGTTGATGACTGCATCGGTGCACGATACTCCAAACATCTTTGGCAGTGGCAGTTTTATTCTTCTGACATCAGTCTATTATTAAAATTTGTCTGTTATTATCGATACAATAAATACTATAAAAATTTAATTTATCAAAATTATAAGCTTCGCACCAAACTACCAGCGGGGTATATTTCATTTTCAAAGTTAGTCTTTTGAAACAACTTCAAAGAATCCTGACCAGTGGCAAAATTTAGGTCCAGAGAGTAGTCCAGCATGAAGTTGTGGACCTTTGTTTTCAATTGAAGAGACTTGAATTTCCTCGACACAAAGTGATTGACAGTTTGTTGCACCTGGTGGCATATGGCAGCATCAATGTTTCTGCCATATTCTCTAACTGTATCGCTTTTGGAGAGATAAAGTGGAATGTTTAAGTCATAAATCTTCAAATGTAAGAGTTTGGAATGTTAATAAAAATCAAATTTAAATCAATAAAATCTCTCTTATCTAGTAATCAGTTAACCAGAAATGACAATGACAAAAATCCACACTGATTTCTTCAGAAAATATATTGTTATACAAAACATGCTGCATTCATAAAATAATTCCTGGTAGCTAATAAACCTCAATCCTTCCACAAATGTTCAAGTTTTTTAACAGAATAATTTTAATTGGAGCAGAAGCTTGTTTTAGAAACATAGCAATAACAATAACAGCACTTGAGTGATTAGCTTCAGACCTTGCAATGTACCTTCATTTAAGTCTATTAATTCGGGTAATTAATTATTATTTAATACTATTCTCATAACAAAATATGCTTTAGTTAACGTAACTTTTACAGTTAATATTAAGAAATGACTTCACGATAGTAATTACACTTAGAACATTTATAAAATTAATACTTAGAACATTTTGCCATGTTGCTCAAAAGTTAATTAACAATTCAAAAAATATTTATCAACTTGTCACCAATTTAACTTTTTTCATCATCTTAACTAACATATAAAACTCACGTGAATAAAATTTGGTATGCAATCCTTCCAAATTCTGGTTGGATATGGCCTGACGTGGCATTGCAAGACAGAATTTCAAGCTCTGGTCTTCCATGTTTATTATAGAATCTTGTGATCATCGTCACATTAACCTTCTGAACCAGTACCTCAAATGCCCTTAGGTCACTGTATACCATGTTCTTGACCTTCACTTTTTCCACCTTTGCGTCATATGTGAAAGACACATCACTGACAGAAGTCAGTATACCTTTTCCTGGTATTGTTTCTGTGACTGGAGTTGGGATGCGAATATTTTTGACCTGGTTGTTAAAAATTAAAAAAAAAACTTAATTCATCTGTGATATAATTAAGTAACGGTTTTGTTAAAACAATTCAATTAAACCTATTTTAGATTTACTCCACCAACCTTTAAATCCGTCACGTATCCTTCCACGCCATCAACAGACAAATAGAAGGGATTGCTAAAGTGAGTTTTTCCTGCTTCTATTTCTCGCTTGCACACAGTCCCTAAGACCTTGGAATAATAATTTAACCCACTTCTTGAGAGGCCACTGAGGATTCCTGGATCCCCTAGAAGTAATACCAAGAAAAAGTCAAAAATTAATTACATTTAGAAATCATTATATTTTTAAAATAAAACTTTTTCCCGAATACATTTATTAATTTGTATTTATTCACACAAGAATAATTTCTAGAGTTATAAGATCCTGCGTTAAATTAGTGAAAAAGTTAAATCTGAAAAATATATTTCTTACCCACAATAATGTTGCAGAACAAAGCTACAGGCACAAGGATCCTCATATTCGCCTTGGACAACTTTGCAATACAGACAAAAGTTTAGAGAATAAGCTTCACTGAAGCAACTCAACTTACAGTCAGCCTTTTAAATCTGATTTTTGGCCTTTTCTGGATGGGTGCACTCAATCTTCTTAAGCACTCGCGCGGTGAACTTTCATGATGAACAGTTGGTTGAAGGTTCATGATCGATACATTTTTAATACAATTATTCGATATACTTTTACGTTTCTCATAAACATTATTTTTATAATTTTCATTAAAAAAATGAATCTATATGTACAAGTAAAATTTGATATTTTAGTTTTAATTTGTATTTAATATCATGACAATTTCTGGAGAAAGACCTCTACTTTTAAATCTCAAATATTTTTTGAGCACTGCTTCATAATATTGTAATAAATGACGGGGCTTGAGTTTATAATTGGTTTTATAAAACTAATTATTTGTTGTGGTGAGAGCTAATCAGAGTGGAGCGCGCCAGAAGACAATAGAATGTTGACTATAAAGAGCCTCTGGCTACCGCTCGCACTCCGATAAGTATTACTGAGATTCACGAAGCACTCCGGAAATGCGGGAACTCCTCCCCAGGACCTGATGGAATACACTACGATATGCTTCGAAAACTTCCTTATTCGAGCCTCGAAGGAGTCCTTTCGCNATAAATGAATGACCAAATGACATCATGACTGATCATTAAGGAAATTATAATCTGAGCACTATAATCAGCATTAAGTCGTCATCGTCATCATCATCATCATCATCATCGTCGTCATCATCATCGTCATCGTCGTGGTCATCATCATAATCATGCCTCGAACGTATAAATGGAAAGAGGATTTAATAATGCCAATGGAAAATAATACCGATCGCCATGTCACCTTTGAATGACGTTGGTGATGATAATGATGACGACGACGACGACGACGATGATGATGGCGTCCTCTGCAGTTCGATCAATCCTCTCCAGAACTCATCGTCTAAAAATGTAAAAAAGGAGACGAATTTGGACGACTGGGTAGTTTTAGGTTTTGGGGAGAAGGAGGAGGAGGGGGGGTTTGGATGGATGGGTGGTTGTAGCTGGGACTGGGTTTGGGGTTGTTTGAGTAGCCAAAGGCTGGTTTGTAAAGCGTGTCCAGTAGCGTTATTATTATTTTTTTAAATTATTTTATTATTATTATTATTATTATTATATCTGATATTATTTTATGAAATTTTTAGATTTTAATTTTTAAAATTCTACTCCTAAAATTTTACTCCTACTCACTCATCTCATCCAGAGTAGCTCCGCTCGTAACTGACAGGGAAGATAACGGCCACCCACCCAACTACCCAGTTGCAATCACCAGCTACCCAGACATTCCATGGGTGTTAATTATGCCTCTATGTATTTATTATGACTGGCCATAATTACGCCCGAATAAATAGCAGTAAAATATTAACGATGACAAACTCTTCCGGGTTTTCCCTGTCAGCCGCTCTCGGCTCAGCTCGGCCATCTCCATCCCCCCCTCTCTTTTTTTTGGGGGGCGGGGTTGGGTGGACTGTGGCGTCACGGTGACGCAATAAAGCTCCTTTAAAAGGACTTGGCTAAGGCCTGCCTTCCAGCATACATCTCGTGCTCGGTGTTGATGATGATGACGATGACGACGACGACGATGATAACTATGAAGATGATGATGACGATGATGATGATGATGATGACGACGATGATAACTATGAAGATGATGATGACGATGATGATGATGATGATGATGATGATGATGATGATGATGATGATGATGATGATGATGATGATGATGATGATGATTGTGATGACGATGACGATGATGGTTATGATGACGACGATGATGGTTATAATGACTACATCTATGACTGACGAT
>MPNW01000737.1:32584-52710 GCA_011800805.1 Hirudo medicinalis | reverse complement strand
CCCAATCAAGCCTGAGAAGAGCAATAAGGGACAAAATAAATCCACTGGAGTTGAGTTCCATGCTTAGCAATACTGCTAGTGTGGAGCTAATATACCAGTGGATTTATAAAAACCGCCGAAATCTGATCTGACCATCCATCACATTATGAACGTTGTTGTTCTCTTTGTTTGTTGCTTTTACCTTCTGTTGTCTTCGTTGTTGTCCTATTCATCACGTTATGCTGAGGACATTAATAAAATACTACTACTACCGCTCGCACTCTCAATGATGCAACGGACTTTAATGATATAAATAAATAAATAAATAAACGCTCGCACTCTCTCTCGCTTAGTGACCGTGTACATTAACTTGTTGTCAGTTAATAAACTCGTACGTTTTCTAGTTAGTTCTTCTTCTCGATTCGAGCGATATAACATTAATTCAATTCACATGATGTTGGTATTGTCTGTTAATGCTTACGCAATATTCAGGAAGTAGATTTTACTAAAGGTCTGTTGCGTTGATTATTTTTTGAATGGGATTAATAGATAATGTGTGATCTGAGGTTGTGGAAAAACATTGAAAAACATTAAATATAACTCTCATAAAATTTATTAATTAAACAACATTATTTAAACATTTGATATGAGTTACTTTTTTTCTAAATTGCAGATGGATAGCGATACATTCTTAAATAAGTTAAACATATAAGCAGGTGATATAATGATTCAGCTGGAGAAATTAAATTATAAAAAATTTATATGTTTCATGTGGCGACCTCTGATTCATTTGTTAAAATCGAACGTTTCGCCAAAAAAAAGCATCGAAAGGGCAAGACAATTGATTTGATAAATGATAAAGTTTTTTAATAACATTTACCAGGAAATAACTTAAAATAACTTATTTATAAAATTTAAAACATTATATAATATTTTATAATTTGTCATATATTATTCGGTAACAATTATTTATTCAATTAATAATGTCGTTTTTGCTATTATGTATCGTTACTATCACATTATCACTACATGTTATTGCTATTAATATCTTTATTAATGACAATATTAATTACTAATTAAACTGAGTAAAAATTGATTCAATTGAAGTAAAAATAATGCCCACTCGGCCTACAAATTTGTGTGAAAATTGAGTAAAGAATGAAGAAATAAGCCAACGAATATTGTGGGTGATCAGAACAAGTGATGGAAGAGTTGTAAGAAAGGCAGCTGATTATCAGGAAAACTAATTTGTTTGACACTGTCCAAATAGAGCTGACAAATTCAAGATCTCTGGCAAAATTTAGAAGAGTTAAATAAGAATTCTATCAAAAAACTGGAAAACAATATACAAGCAACAGAAGAATGGTCTAACTTATTCTTAAGTAAGGTAGATTTTAGAGCAGCTCATAAATCATTTGTTGAAACACAGATCAAAGATTGAAGTGAACAATGAAAGCCTTAATAATTTTAATGGCAAAAAAAAATTTAACGCATTGATCTTCCGTTAACGCACATAAATCTGCAGCCCTAGTAAAAATACAAAATAATATTATTTAGAACTTGCCAAAAAAAAAAGGAAGTGATATTCATGAACTTAAAAGAGCTCTCATTTTGAAAGTATGCTAAAATATCATGAAATAATTCAAAACCCAAGAAATTGATAGTGTGATTGTAGGCATATTTAGAATGGGAACAAAATGGAGAAACACCAAGCAACTTGTTTGCATGTTCAGCCTCTTGCACAGACATTTTCCATTTAATCGAGAATGTTACGTTGATTGCTTCGTTATTTACTTTTCATTTCATTTTGCCGCTGTGATCTCGAGCCATGAGCAGGACGACAATTAATTATCCATGAGTCTCAGGGAGCATAGTCAGTGGCTGAAGACCTTTGCCCTGGTTTTGAAGCTATTTATTCGTGAGGGGATGAGTTACGTCTTGTCAAAAAAAGTGAAATGCCGTGATTTGTTTTTATTATTTTTATTTATTTAATGCAATTTAATAAACTAATAAATTTGTGTTTAATTTATTAAATTAAATTACGTGAGCACTGAAGTAACTAGATTAAGGGGCATGTCAGGTTCTAAAACACTCCTATCTACCTTGTTTAGCAGATATTGATCAAAAATCAACTCGTCTATCGAAATAAAAATATATTTAAAGCAAAGAAACAACAATAAGCAATCGCGAATCAACCGAAACACGACATTACTAATGAAAGTTTTGATAATAAATCTTACAGAATTTCAAAGTGAGATCATTTTTGGAGACGTGATCCGCGCTTCTTCAACACATTAGTAAATGTGAATTGAGAAACACACAAGAAAAGTGACGTTTCTTAATGTAATTTCCATAATAACATAATAAGTACATGGCATCAAGTGATTATTTTAATTTGTTTAATATGAAGAAATCTTTCAGCGGTGCCAACAAACTCCAACATTTCTGCGATTGCTCCAATTTTACTGCAGTTTCTTTCATCTTCATCCTTCATCTAATAGTAACTTCAATGTCGTCACAAGCCGCGCTTCCTGAACTTCATCACTTAGTCAAAACAATTTAAAACGAGGGTGGACAAAGTATCCATACCGCATGTCAGACTTTAAGTTGATCACAGTTATCAAACGTAATTTCATCTTTGGGCAAGGTTCGAAAAAAGTAATGGTATCGAGTATCTCTAGCTGCAAAGAGTATCGGTGATATCCCTACGATAACGAATGATACTGAGTTTGATTAGAGTGGCGGATGTTCAACAGAACTTCATGACCACCTCAAGACGAATGCGATAACAATACCGCGATATTAATAACCCTGTATTTAGTGGAGAGGTCAGAAAAAAGCTAATGGTCAATAATATTCGACCAAGATTTCTTCTTCCCCGAAAATAAAGCCACAATGACACTTATTTCAATAATAAGTAGCTTCAAAACCAGGGCAACAGCCTTCAGCCGTGATCACCATTTGAAAGTTGAAAGCTTAACATGTAAATTTGCTTAATTTAAAAAAAAAATTAATTATAGTGTCAAAGGCCGCCTAGAGGTCGAGCACAATTGCCCTTGCCACATATGTCAGAAAATTGTTGAAGATACAGATACTGTATATGAAACAGCAGTTTGGGTAGAAAAACCAGGTCGGTTTTTATAGGCACATTGGAAAGAAGAGAAGATGGAAAATGTGGTAAGAGCGTGTGTCAAGACTTGGCTTTTTAAGAAGGAAAGGACTTACCAACTCATCCAAGTCAGCTTACAGATCAAATTATGAAAAACTTTAATTCTTTGGTTCTACTAAAATGATTTAAGTGCATCTCTTACTGAACTCATTGTTGAGCTTAGACTTGAAGACTTGTACAGAAGACTTGAGAAGGATGAATGGCCAAAACATACAATAAGTGTTTCACAACATTGTAAAGTAGACATAGTGCCAAATGTATTAGTCATCTTGTCTATGTCTAGAGCAGAGAATGAAAGATCTTTCTCTACGTTACTTGTTTGAGAAGTATTTGAGATTTTTACTTCTGAGAACACATTAAATAGTTTAACTCTTCTGTATTTGTATATAAACTTGACATCAACAGTAGAATCAATTCTAGATAAAATGGCTAGAAAACAAAAAAAAAATTGGAAATTAATTTATAACCATACCTGATCTAAAGTGCTAGTTTGCCATATTTGAAACTGTTTATAATTTTGAAATAAATTTTAAATTAGTTTGTGTCTTGTTTAATAAACAAAATATGAAAAATGGTTCATTTAAAGAATTCGCACATTGCATAACCTTGGAAAAATCACTAAAAATACAAAAACATAAAAAAAGGGTATTGAAAAATCAAACCCCTTCCGAAAAAATTTCTGGATGCGCCAATGCCGGTGATCATCGGATGCGGCCCTCTCCCCTAAAAGAGTCAGAATGTCTCCTAGGTCGAAAGGTTTGAAGACGGGAGACTGCTCTGAGGATCCATGTGGCTGAGCTCCGACGCTTACGCATTGCCTTTTTCCACGAGTAGCTGCAGCATTTTTCAGAAACGACGCTTTACCGAACAATGCTGCCAATGAAAAATTATTTAGGTCATGCAAGTTAGTTCAGAGGGCTGCATCCCTGTATGCGGTTGAGGTGACAACAGTCGTAACGTTCTTTGTTCGCAACCAGCCGGACACACGCGCCCTTCGGAAGGAGCCTTATATAAATGGTTAATAATTAACACATCTGACGCTAAATAACTGAACTACATTTACATTTACATCCCAGCTGAGAGGCAAAAAGAAGCAAAATGTCTGAAGTTTCACATGAAGTAAATTTTAATTCAAAAGTTGAATAATAAACACCATCATGCCACTATTCCATTGCTGATATTGAAAATATAACATTAAAAAACTTATTACGGAAACATGTTAGATTGATAAAGTTTGAACTTTGATAAACTTTGTTATTAGTTTTTACTTAAAGTTTAATTCCTGGGTAAAAAAGTTAGTTGACTTCAAGTTAGCAACATTTGAATGAGTTAGTCCCAATAAAAATTCAACTGTTTTAATGTCGTTGTGTCCACCACTGAAAATAATCGTTAAATAGTCATAATTTTAAATTTACATTTTATAAGCACCAAAAAAAAGAAGATTTTTATTTTTATTTATGTATTTCAAGTTGAAATTTCCAACATTAAAAATGTAATTTGTTTGATGGAAATACTGTAATACAACATTTCGCGATTCGATTATTTATGTTCCGTTGGACGAATAGTAAAGCGTCCACACGACTTGCAGCATCGACTTCTGGTTGCTTCCTGTAGACATACTTGAGGACGGTATTTCACTATTTCGCTGCATTGGAAACCCCGCGAGTNGACGAATAGTAAAGCGTCCACACGACTTGCAGCATCGACTTCTGGTTGCTTCCTGTAGACATACTTGAGGACGGTATTTCACTATTTCGCTGCATTGGAAACCCCGCGAGTGGTAGCTCAACAGGCCTTCATGATCACCATTGATGCAGTAATCTAAATCAGCGTCACATAATTTTTTTTTAAATTTATATTTCACTAAGTTTGAATATTTAATTCATGTTACTATTGGAGACGTTTCTCCCTAGATCAAAAGCCTTGCTAATATTTATTAGAAATAAATATGTTAAGTGATATTTTATATTCATTTTCAATAATGAATGTAAACATGTTTATCAGGAATGAAGGTAGATATGAAAAGACGTTTCTACTCACCTTTGACTAATTCAACCTTACTACAAGAAGCGCAGCAGTACTTCTGAACATCGTCATTATAGCATAAACTTGGAGCAGTTTCAACCATTGTTTCGCAATACGAATACCAAGTGTTACCCCACTCAGCCCGGTATACCAACATGCCTCTGAAATCTCCTTGAATACAAGAATCTGGAAAAGAACATTTTATGTGAGTGGTCTGTGAATCGAAATTTAATACTTAGATGCGATGTTTAAATCATACTTGTAAATGAAGCGTTGGTAGGACCTATTATGGAACCAGTACTTGCAGTAATACTGGAGTAAGTGAAAGAGGGAGTTGCGGTATCAGTGATTGTCGTTGGAAGTGCTGTTGTAGAAGAATCACTTGTGATGACCGGTGAGGCAGAAATGTTAGAAATGGGTACCGTTCCATTTTTTAAAGATAAATAAGAGGAGCATGTTTGACAACAGTATCGAGTGGAGAGGTGACATATTTCAGGCACCATTTCTGAGCAGCCATCACCTTTATCTCCGTAGAGACAATTAGGATCCGATGGGTTCTGAACGAGAGCACTGCAAGTTTTGCAGCAAGTAGTAGCATAATATTTATTGTAGCAATCCCTAGGTTCAAGAGTGGAGCATTCATCTATGGTGTCTTGACAAGCTGCTGTTGGAACAAAATGATTTGAATATTACTTGGCTTCTGGATCAAATTTTTATAATGTGCAAATATCGATTATGCACGAAAACTTTATTTGCTTAAATTTAATACATCTAAATTACAGCCTGGTAGGAATTGAGAAGCATTGCTGCTGTTGTGGTAATAATTATTTTAAAATTAATCAGACATTAAATAATTTTGAATATCATTAATAATTGCAATAATTATTAGTAAATGTTTTTGACAAATATAATTTGTACTATCCACCTCCTTGTGTCCGATTTCCTATGCACGATGCACAGCAGTTTGGTATGAAAAATTTGCACATATGTAGATGCTCCTCGGCTATTGTTGTGCATGCAATCGAAGTTGGCATGTGGCGATCTCCGTTAACACATCCTTCTGGTAAAGTTGAATTGAATTAGGGTTAGAGCTACATTGATTTCTTTCATCCATTCTTTCATTTATCTTTTAGCATCATCCATCAATTTGTCGATTCAATAAAATCGCCATCCTCTGAATTATTTTCACAACAGCTTTATCATTGCTTTTGCAAATCGTTGTAACCTTAATACAATGTTCGTTTATTGTCTACAACTAAACTATAGGAAGTATGAGTTACACGTACGAAAATACTAGGGAGAAGTATTAGCATACCAATCAATTTCGTTTACCTGGAGCTCTCGGAGCTCTGCTATCGGATGTACATATTCCCTTGAGACACCAAGCCCCATTTGAACAGCTTGTTCCATCCATTGCCTTGAGCCTAGGTGAGGTCGTGCACTCGTTTCCATTGTAGCATTTAATGGTCTGGCACATTCTTTGGTCTCCCATTTCACCCTGGATTGCGAAAGTGCAGCAATTGTTATAGATTTTTTAAAATTAATTGTTCTATAAATAATTAAAGCGCTAATTCCTTTAGTCTATTGCATAAAAAATGAAGTGATATAATACGAAAACATTATAATTAGGCGTGAAATACTATAGTCTGAATAAAGGAACAAATCGAGTTTCTCACTCCGCAATAAAAAGAATTTGGCCCAAATGACAATTTGCATTGGTCGTCAAGATCATAGATTTGGCCTGGGTACAAATGATAGAAAATGTCCCTTTCTCGACCGTGGTTGAAATCTTCTCCTTCATTTGTCAAACAGTTGCTTTTATTTCTAAAAAGTAACGCTAGTGAAAAGACGAATATGATTAAGGCAACTATAATATACTTATTTTAAGCATGGATCTTTATAATTAAAAGC
The DNA here is from genome assembly GCA_011800805.1 of Hirudo medicinalis. Classification (NCBI taxonomy): domain Eukaryota; kingdom Metazoa; phylum Annelida; class Clitellata; order Hirudinida; family Hirudinidae; genus Hirudo; species Hirudo medicinalis. Next base: position 45,626 of record MPNW01000737.1, on the reverse strand, counting down.
AATGTTTATTTATTTAGCTGATGTAATAATTACTTCAAGTATTAATTGCCACTTTTATGTTTCATGTGTTCATGCAACATGCTCTGGTTGATTTTTCAATGGTTAAATTTAAATAATTTAACTTCAACTATAGTGTAGTATAGTGTGCAGTATAAGTATTAAACTTGTAGGAACGATTTTTCACGACCTCACACTCTTGAACAAATATATGCGGTCTCTATTAAAATATTATTCCTTGTTAGCTTTATCACAAATATATAGTTGATTTTGATTGGAGGAGTTTAAAAATGTTTACTAATGCAAATCTAATCCTCCTCATATCATTATAGGAATTTAGACTTAAAACTCTTTCAAGATTAACTGTCGCAGACTACATCCTATTCCTTTCTTTCATCTTTTGTCATTCTTGCAATCTCAGATCCAAATTTTCTGCATTCTTTCTTTAACATGACTTTGTCTGTGAGAACGTCGGCCATAAAATGTCATTCCCACGATCGATTGGGACAAAATTCACGTTACCTCTTTTAGAAGATGAACGATTACCTTCCTTATTGCTGTTTCCGAAGAGGCCAAAACCTCGAGAAACCAACTCTCAGAGAACCGACTGAGTGGCAACGTTCTCTTTAAATAAGGCTTGAAGCCTGGCGAAACATTTTTGTATTCTTTGTAAGTTGGCTTGGACAGCCTTTCTTACTGAATTCTTTGTATTGGATCATTCCCGATGTAACAGGCCATAGTAATACCGCAGTGTGTACCCCGGGTTAAAACGGCCTAGGCTATGTTAAACCCGGGTATATTATGGCCTATGCGAATTTATACTCTGGGGTATATTATGGCTTAGATCAAATTACTCCTCTCGTTACAATGATCAGATCCTCGCTATTCGGATGAAACATTTAATGTCTTCAATCACAAGTTTCTTCAATTTGATACTGCTATCATCAGAAAATTTTTTAAAAATGAATTGCAGGATTGTCTTATTTTTTTTTATGTAGAATGATCATATCTTCTTTGAATTTGGATAATTTTAATTTTGGAATAGATTAGTTGAAAAATTTCCAAAAATGCAGAGCTTTGTTTGAGAAAGTTGAAGAAATATTTGTAAATGATATTTGGATACAGTGTATACGTATCTAGTATCTAGGAAAATCAATACTTGAATACTAATATCTTTTAAGGATTTATTAACTATGCATTATATTGTTATTATATTATGTTGTGACGTCGCATTACAATACGGAAACGTTTGATATAAAAGGAGTGGAATATCGGGGTTCAGGGATGGTAGCGTGCGAGTTAATTACGGAGTTGTTACGTGGTGTGACTTTCGAGGAGTTCCCGTGTGATATTCTTGGAGTTCGTTTCAGTTGTCGATAGTCGAATGTTTTATTTCTATTGTTTTTGGGAATGAAGGCAAAGTTCTGTTTTTTCTATAAAGTTGAGTCTCATACAAAGACCTAACACTAATATCTTTTAAGGATTTATTAACTATGCATTATATACATTTAATACATTACATATTGGAGAGTTCAAAGAAATAAATTTATTGCTGAATGGATGAGGACATTTCAATCGAATGAGAGAATACTCAACGCTACGAATTTAATAACAAATAAAATGGGAAATGAATTAGATACGGATAATACGATAATCAAGTTGCATTTGTCTGCAGAAAATACAGTAGACATAAATCTGCCAAACCGATTCTCTACAGTTTACTGATTCAATCTTCAGATAAAACTATAAATTCTTCTTGCAACTTTTCAAAGTTCTTTTTCGTTGTTACTTTAAAATTGAAACTCAGACAACAAAATGTTTTTAAACATTAACTTTAAATTTTCCCTTTAGTTTTAACAGTCTCACACTTCAACGGTAAAGTGTAAGGGACTCAAAATGACCTTGAAGTGCGCATGAAACATGGCTAAATTCCAAAGAATTAGGGAAAACCATCCGCATATCTCGCTCGAGGCTAGTATTATTATTATTATTGTTATTATTGTTGTTGTTATAATTATCGTTATTATTATTAATATTATTATTATCATCACCATCATCATCATCATTATTAATTTTTTAAGCCTACTAAATAGTGGAATGAAATTTTTCGCCTTTTTTGAAGCTTTACTCACCCATCCAGCCTATGTATAGTCTCTTCCAAATAAGAATGAGTGCACTCGGAAAAGATGTTGTTGTTGTGATGGTCTGAGAAACTCGTTGTCATTACGAAGTCGTCCTCAGATTTGCAGTCATTTCGTTCGCCATCATGTAAAACATTCATGCTTTTCGCAGTTAAAAAAAATATACGTTAATAAAAATATTAATATATATTTGTAAATATAGTAAAACTTAATAGTAATGATATTTGTCGTAATTATTAATTATTATTCATAATATCATAATTCCTTTCAAATGTTTTTTTTTAGAGGCAGCAAAGGATTCAGCCATAATTTATATAAAATGTATAAAATTCTCAATACTTGATTATATACACTTAGCTGCATAATTAAGCAATTACTGATTTTGCAACATTGCAAAATAATATAATGTCAGTCTTATTAGTAAATCCAATGCTATATAACTGGGCAGCTTAGAGCATTAATACATTATTCGATGTTATTATTTTCATTGGTCAATATGTTAGCATAACAATTATTCATTTCACATTAGAATTTGTTTTGGAAAAGAAGTTAAACTGAGAAAAAAACTCACGTATGTGCCAACTCATGTGATGTGGTACGTATAGTGCCAATGAAATCTCTGTATTTTATGATGGCAACGCCACCACTCGAGGAGCAAATTGTATTAAGTCTTGCCAAGCCATTGATGTCGCTTACATTGTTTTCGAGTTTGTGACTGAAAAACACGAGTAGATTAGAGAATAAAAATATCGAGGAAAAGTGGCTGAGTGCACTTCTAAGACATGATGCAACATGAAAACATGATAGATACTTGTACGATCGAAATCAGAATAAGAATTTAAATCCTAGTTGATCAGGTTGAATTAATTGTTCAAATTATTATTAATTAGTACTTATTGCATAACAACCTTGTGAACACAGCCAGGAAATCATAATTCGGTAATTTTAGTTGATCTCGCTTTTTTTTCTTAACAGAAGACCACCTAACGAAATAGGCTAATGCCTTGCGAGTGGAAACCATATGAGGATTTATCATGAATTTTTCAAAAAAGGGATTTCTGGGATTCTGAATAGTGATAATATAGAATGTCAAATTGATACAATGGTTGATGAATTGTTAATTGAATTGTTTAATAATAATAATAATAATATATTAATAATAATAATAATAATAATAATAATAATAATATTAATAATAATAATAATAATAATAATAATAATAATAATACTGCTGCTGCTACTGCTAATAACAATAATAATAATGATAATAATAATAATAATTATAAAGTGAATTTGCACAGCGCTTTAAGCGTAAACATCAGGGGCGCTTATACCATTAACATAGCGCCGCCACCCAGAGGCGCTTTGTGATGGTACAGACTGGGTTGCGAAGAGGACACGTAACGACTGTTGCTTTTACCTTCGCTCGCAGGAACGCAAACCATCAGAGCCATCTTGCACCCCATGATGTTTGATTTAATTGGATCCAAAATTGATGACTCCTTGATGACTATATCATCATTTTTGCCATCAATATCATCACTTACTTGTGCAATGAATATCCCGTTCCACTTTGTGGTGAACTTTAGACCTTCAATCTTGATGCCCTCATAATCAATTTTTACCTATTTATGAGTAAATAATTATTTTTATTGAATGAGATTTTGAATGAGACAAAAAGAAGCATAACTTTATGTCATAGCCCTCTTTGACGTTGATTTAATAAAATATTTCTTACTTTCAATTTTGTCATCGACTGATGCTCCAATCAAAAATTGTATAATTAAGAAACAAATAAATCCAATCAAACGCTCCATACTTAGAAAACTTTGGATAGTCAATCCCACTTACATTAAATTGCCTTACGAAGACATCAAAGAAATAGATAACTTTTTTTTACAAATACCTGATATAAATATAGAATGCAGAATGCAACCATCGTCGATTAAAAATTATATTAAAAATTCACGGCGTGCAGTTTGAATGGGTTGCGTTCCTACATGCAGCGGCAATGACAACAGTCGTGTGTCATGTTCGCAACCCAGCCTGTACCGCCAGGGATAGCCTTTAGATAGGCGCGCTATATAAATGGTAGAGCGATTAAAAAGTCTTCACAAGAAATGCCTTCACATCCTAATCGGGTACACAAGATATCCAGAAGATCAGCTGAACAAAACTACGTTCTATCTCTAAAAATCGCCCATTTAAGTCTTTATGTTGTAGTAACACTGGCGACAAAATATTAATTAAAGTCTGGTCAGGGGGAAAATTCGCAGGGACGTGTCCTTCGAAGTGGCGGAATAGCGAATCCCCACAGTATCCGAAGAACCGGTGAAAAGCCTCGGAAGGGTTTTCAACGAATCTCTCACCGACAAGAATCTGAGGGGCGCCATGCTCCAACAAACCATCAAGGGACTGCAAGCAATCGAGGCGGCACCGATGCAAGGACGTTTCAAAATGTGGTTGCTCCAGTTCGTGCTCCTTGCAAGACTGCTGTGGCCGTTAACCATCTATGGGATTGGTTTGTCAGTGGTCGAGGAACTGGAGAGGAAGGTTAACCGATACACCAGAAAATGGCTAGGCCTTCCTCCGGCGCTGTCATCGGTTGCCCTCTACAGCAGGAGCACGAGCCTGCGACTACCACTAATGTCCATCGTGGAAGAGTACAAGCTTTCCAAAATAAGAACACAGTGGATGCTTAACAAATCCGCGGACAGTAGGATCCGCGAAGTCAAGATACTACTCAGATCTGGAAGGAAATTCCGAGAACAGAATGAGATCGACGAATCAGTAGCCGAGCTGATGTTCGGTACACATGGCGACATAACCAGGTCCTTCGAGAAATGTGTGAGGCCGCAAAAGCAGCAGTCTCCAAAACAAACTCGCGCACGATCGCAAAGCAGCGAAAGATTTATTTCTTTTCACACCACTGCAGAAAGAGACGTCAAAATCCCAGGCGAGACATTCTTGCAGAGACAAACAACTGGACCGTCGCAGCTGACCTAGAAGGGATGAGGCACTACCACCAAGTGCTGTTAGAAAGTGGCAAGAGGCCGGACTTGGTGCTCGTGTCGTCGTCGACGGATGCCATCATTCTGGTGGAGCTAACAGTACCGTGGTAGGACAGGCTTCAATACAGCACCACGCTCAAAGCAGATAAGTATGCAGATCTGTCGATGGACCTGGAAGCAAAGAGATACCGGACAGAACTCTTCCCCATCGAGGTTGGCGCAAGGGGCGTAGTCGCAGGTCGACTTATGCTTTCCTCGCGAAGATAGGATTGTCTAGCCGAGAGAGAACGAAGGCTATGACAAGGATGTCTGAGGCCGCAGAAGCGGCATCGTTCTGGATCTGGACATGAGGAGCCAGAAGAAGTCTTAAGAAGCCACTTCAGGAGAGCCGGAGAAAGCCGTTGGACTTCCATGTAAATGATCCACCAAATCATTGGCCGAGAGACGCGGTATTGTCGGGTAAAATGGGCCGACCGCGGGCTCGCAATGCGACATGAAGAAGCCATTGAGAGCTTTTTGAGTCGCTCCAGTCCAGGCAGCAGTGACCGGAATGCCAAAGAGAGCTTTTCACAGCAGGCATTAGGCGTTGGGTTCCGAAGGATAGAAACCGACAGGGACATCCGGCTGATCACCGGATGCGGCCCGCCCTCCCCGAAAACGTCAGGTGATTCAAAGGGCCGAAACGTTTGAAGACGGGGGAACCTCCTTTGAGGATCAGTGTCGGAGCTCCAAGGCGGAGTATTAAGAAATTATATTACTATTATTACTACCTTTATTGCTATTGTTATTACTATTACTATTTTAGTAAATGTTTACTATTAGTTATTAACTGTAAATAGAACTCTCTCGTAAACTGAATATTTACTGAATAAATCCAACAATAAATTTGGCATATATTAAGTCTTTCACCACTTACCCCTTCCATGATGTGGGTGAAGATATATAGAATATTTTTAATTGCATCTTCTTTCTTTTCGCTATCAGATGTGGCTTGACTCTTTATGAAGAACCTTAAAATGTCCAAGAGATTTATGACAAAAACATCAAATTTTTGGGACTTTGTCGTAAGCAACAAACGAGACTTATTATAGCTTATTATAATAACTCACTTATTAAAGATTGTGTAATCAATTATCGTAAATATTTCGATCGTCATCAGTCTCTCTTTTGCTGGTATTTTGGCAGATCTTTTCCTCATTCTCATCTCTTTTATCAGACCACTTTTGTATTCTAAAATATTACAATATTACTTAATGGTAATAAAAATTATCACCTACTTACAGATGCTAATCTAATGTATTTAATAAATTAAAGTTCGTTTTCTTTTATTATTTTGTTAGAAGTGACACATTTGTTGGATGTACTGCGTCATGTTGTAATTGAATATATATAAATATTAAAACTGAATAAACAATATTATTCTCAATTATATTAATTTCACAAAACAGCTGAAAATCTACCTTTGCCCAAAAGACGATTTCGTCGTGATGCGCCTTCAACGAGTGAATGAAGTCTGCCGTCGATGTCGAGAAGTTTACTTTTATTAATGTTGTTGTTTTCATTACTGATCTTGTGCTCTTCGTTTGTAGATTTCTCTGCATTCTCCAAAGAAGTGTCAAATACGAAGATATCGCTGGGAACCAAGGAGAAGTATTTCTTGCCATGGGTGAATGCAACCGTCTGATGTGTTGGTTAATCACATTATAATGAAAGTTATGTCATGTTATGCAAGTTATGTTGTACATGAGAGCGTCAATTATTCGATGAAATTGTTCCGACAATCGAACACATCTTTGAAAAGGGTAGAAAGCATCTGAAATGGCTTGATTAAAAAAGGACAAAAAACAAAACCAAAATAAACGCAATGTTATTTTTGTGAAATATCGAATCATCATTATACTTTTGGACGAAACCTTTCATAATCTGAGAGCAAATTCATGAGTAAGTGTTTTTCTTGTAATCATTTCATAACTTAAAATTTCAAAATTTCATTTAATGCTTGCAAAATCTTTCAATTTCATCAGGTTTCAAAATGAAAAATCCAATTTTTTTTTATCTGCAACACATCTCTATTTTAATTTACATCAATCTTAAGTATCCAAACTCTTTTTCTTATCTATTCCTTCACTCATCAATCTTTTCCATTTTAGGTAGTTTTAAGAGTGTATTCCAGGATTCGACCATGCACCAATCTTTTTTTAAATAAAACTACTTTTTATTTATTTATTTATAGTGGTTAAGGAAACTAATGCCTGTGTGATATACACTCCTTTTTTGATTCAATATCCAGATTTCGTTAGTTCCATTTTAAATAGTTCTACTGAATCTGATTTATATCCTCACGTCTAGCTTGTTCCACACATTAACTAACCTCGTGCTGAAATAATTGTTTTTCAGAGAACCCGTTGCCTTTCTGTATTACTTACATTCGTGCCCCCTTGTGGAACTGCTTTTAGTGGCCTTAAAGAAATGTTCTGGTGCTAAATCTTGTCTTCGAGTTAATAATATCTTGAACGTCTCGATTAGGTCTCCTCTGCTTCTCGTAATTTCAAGTTTTACATCTTCTTAATCTCTCCTCATAACTCAATTTTTCTAGGCCTTCAATCATCCTCCTTGCTCTTCTCTGCACTCTTTTCAAATTTTCAATATCCTTCTTCATGTGGGGTTCCGTATGTATGCTGCACTATAGATGGGGTCTCACCAATGCTTTACACAACTTACAATAGATGTCGTGTCGTCTTATTCTAATTTGTTATCAGTCATGAGAATTTCTGCCAGCGACATCATTCCAGATTTTAAGAAGATAGTTGTGATCAGCTGCATTTATGACATTGTTGTTTTTGCGATAAAAATGTTAATAAACAAAGTGGTAGCCGTATTTTTGCTTGCCCATTTTATTCATTTATGCATTACGTTACATTCTTACGTTTGCGGCCCGCCGGAGTGGACCGTAGGCCAAACGGTCTGCCCACCCCTCCTCTACAGCATTGAAAGATTTAAAATATATTTATATGATTTCTGGCATTTCTATAATTGCATAATTTTTGCAACTTATTTGTTAGGAGCTCGAAGTAACGCTATTAAAATAAAACCGACTATCATTTGTTCACCAATATTAACATTATTGTTATTAATAACTCACGTATAGAGTTTGTTCAACTCCATCTAGTTTCATGATGGCCGCAGTGGCAGAAGCTTCGAGGGCTGGATCTTTGTAGATGCTCACGAGCTTGTAAAAGTTACACGTATAATATAGTTTAAATTTTTAAATAATGTTGCTAGTAAAACGTCATGTACTTTAAATTTGTAGATAAATAGATGGTAGATATAGTATTAAATTGTGAATATAGTAAAAATTCGAAATTCACAATGTCTGGAATACTAACCTCGTTTTTGTAAGATTTCCGGAACGACCTCTGACCTTCAAACTGAGTCATTATCAAAGGCAGCTTGATTGAATCTGTCGACTGCTTCATCAGATTCAAGGTTATTTTGCCGCTTTCAAGTTCAAGGTCGAATTGGATGTAATCCGGCATTGACTTTGTTATATTGTCCTTGTAAGTCCATCGCGTGCTCACTTCAATTATTTTCAAAATATTCAGTGGCCTCTCATAAATATTCAATGTGGAACATATCGCTGAATACAAATTTTTATCAAAGCAGGGTTAATTTTTAACGGCATTCGTCACACACTACGTATGGTCAGATCTGATGCATTTCATTCGTTTGTGTTTTAATTCTGAAAAGGCCCTCAGAAAATTGCAGCGTATCAATTTTAAAAGACTTATTAATAAATTTATTTCAGACATTAAAAATAAACTGCCTTTTTCAATTTTGGTAGAAGTCGATTGTTGAACACTCGCAATCACTAACAAGATTTGTAGTGCTATAAAGATCTGAGAATAGTAACAAATTATAAACGAAAACAATAGCAACTATAGGAATTGAAAAACAAATAAATGGTTATGGTTAAATATACGAAAGATCACGAAATATGTTCAACTATTCCAACTTACCATTCTCCCCAATTGTTGCGTCCAAGTGGTCACTTCTTGTTCTGAATTCTTATTTATAAGAAAAAGCTTGAAAGCTTCTTAGCTCGAGCCTAACTTCGAGTGAATGGATTAGAATAATCTCACAATTAGCAGTGAATGAAGCAGCTTCATCAATCAACCATTTAGAATCAGTTCTGACTTGATCCAACTGGATTTAAATTGTATTAAAATCTTTCATATCATTGTCAACGATACATTGATATCAGTAACGCATATCAATAACATTCGTTTTTATTGTTGAATAACAGACACAAACATATATACTATACTATAATATATATTCAACAAACTGAAGGGTCTTGAGACCACTAAAGTTTGTACTATTTACATACAAAAGAGAACACAAGCCGCTCCTTTGTCCTATTCATCACGTCATGCTGTGGACATTAATAAAATACTACTACTACTACTACTACTACTACTACAAGCCGCTCCGAATGGCAAGGATAATCAAACATATGTTATGTAACTATTAAATACAAAGCCGCATAATAACTCATTAAAGCGAGAAACAGTGTTTGAGTTTACGATTTCATTTCGAAGTGCATTCCATGGTTTAACGATTCTGTTGAAGAAAGAAAATTCGGCAATGTCTCTCGAAAATTTTTCTCTATAATCCCTAACACTGTCCACGCGCTGGAGGGCCTGACCGTTGATGGAGTACTCAGGATCATTTCTTTTCTTTCTGCGACCCACTGTAGAGAAAGCCTGATATTTCTCTGTTGCGAGCTGAAGTTGCCAAATGTGACTCCACTGAGCCATCTTGTCGAGAGTAGACTGCAGTTTGGTTTGGGACAAAGTTGGGAAACAATGGAGCTTCACATCATCAGCAAATAGTTTGCAAACAATACCATTATCCTTGAATATGTTAGGAAGATCATTGATCAATGAAAAGAATATGGGGCCAAGCACACTGCCTTGGGTGACACCGGTGTATGCAGGAGCGAGGATATTTGATGAAATTCCACCTATATTAACGCGCTGTTTCCTCAGTGATATAAAGTTGGCGAGCCACCCCATAATGTTGTCACGGTAGGAAAGTAATTTAAGTAACAAGATCGATAATATTCTCATGTATCGTTGCATTCCTGACAAATTGTTGGATACCATGTTCCATAAAGAATTCCAAAAACATTTTATACATCTTATCGATTGGGCTAAGTTGAATTGCCAGTTGATTAGTGGTAGATTGAAATCTCCAAGAAAACAGGTAGTTCGTCCATCTGAACATAGAAATCTCAGGCGTTCAATAGTATCGGTCGCGTATTTTTCAGCCTCAATATCAAAGCCTGTAATAGCCGACAGTCCTCCAGACAAATCAATTCGGTGTGAGCAAACCTTTTAAGAACTTCGATTGATCGAAACGAAATACAATTTCTAATTAATAAAAGAACACCTCCGCCTCTAGAGTCCCGATCCCGTCTGACCACATTAAAACCAGGTGGCAGAACGTAGAATCAGAAACGTCTTTGGTCAACCATGTTTCATTCAAACAGAAAATATCTGGATATTCCAAACTCAAAATCAAAAATACTTCGTTAAACTTATTCTTATAGCTTCTAATATTCGTAGCATCCATTTACGTGTCAATGGACTGTTATGGAAAAGGCCGAGTTGTCGAGGTATCCTTCTGAGTTCCAGAAGAACGTTTGGCCATCCTGCGAGCGTACGCCTCTTCGGACCGCAGACGGGTAAGATCGTGAATGAAATAGACTCTCCTATGACATCAGATTCCAGAGAGGCTCGAAGAATTCTGAGTGAGGAGATTACATCCTTAACCGCCTTTGCATTTTCAAATGTAACGCAGAGCTTAGCATTCGGGTTCTTGTTATCTATGCCAAAGCGTCTGACTGCGTCAACCCGAGGCTTTACAGTCAGATTATTTCTTCAGAAATCTCCAAACAAATTAACGTCTTGACAGTTGGTCTAGAGGATAAGCAAGAAACAATAACATTATTGGCCCTACGTTTCATCTCTTCCTTCTCCATTTCAAAGTCCAAGAGAGTCTTTGTGACAATCTTCATCGCCTCACCTGTGCTCATCTTTTCTTTCGACTCGATTTTTGTGTCCGTGGATTCTAACTTCTGCATTATTGGGGTTAGTAATATTCTGAAAACACTCGGCCAGTGATTTTGCCAATCGCGTCATCATGCTCTGAAAAATTTGCGTCGTTAGCTCCATTGATCTGTTGAAGTTCTCGTTTAGCTTTTCTGCAACAGAAAACATTATCTTTTCATTCATTTGAGTCAATTTTGCACAAAGTGAGTCGGTCATTTCTACGAGAACTTCTCTCATGCAATCCTGATCATTCTGATATTTTACGAGTTAGGTGAAAATGATGTTGATTTTTCTGGCTTATCAGTTCAACAAAATGATTAAGAAGTGGAAGTGATTAATCTATTACTATGCCTATTGTTACAATAGAGGAACATTCCCGTGGGAAGATGATAGAAGCTAGCATTAAAAAAATTACAATAATATTTAGTTTAACAATTTAAAAGGTTCTCAACACCTTCCAAGCATTCATGAACACGGCCGCGAGGCTTATCTATGGAGGAAGATCCTCACCATGTCAATCCCGTCTTACGAAGCCCTCACATTCCTCCGATTCCTCACAGCGTGGAAGCGCCACTTTGATTCACTGCAAAGTGCTTCAGTCAGCCCTTTCTTCGTTTTCCTTTTAAACCGCAACCAGTGAGGCAATCGGACATAGAACTGACTCATCGGAGATTACCGTGACATCTTCGATGCTTCTCAGATTCTTCTCCAATCCAGCAAGGTTGTCCTCACTAGGAACCCCTATTATTTTATCCTCTGCAGGAATTTTTCAATTTCTTCAGCGGACAGCTATACAATTTTATACATTTGTAAATGCAAATTATTTTATTTACTTTCAAAACAAAATAGTCGCAAATTCAAAGTGATACAAGGTACAAACTAAAAATTGTAAAAAACATTTTTATGGGAGTGTCAGTTTTTTGACATAATTTTGATAGGGTGTCTTTAAAAGTTTGACATTTGTTGACAAGCAAGTTGGGAGGGAGGGGGTCAAAAATTATCTTAAATTTGTTGACATAATTAACGAGCCCGTAGAAACTTTTGCAAGCGGCTAGGATTTGAGCTCCTAACCAAGCCGCACCAAAGCGAAATTCAGTCGGCCATCGTCCATCTACGAAGAAATCACTAATTGCTGTTGGAGCATTTTCATCTTTATGTTCAGCCCTGCAGTGAACAAAATCTTATCTGTGCTCCAAGAGGAGATTGAGTTTTATAATTTATCTGATACCCTTGATTAATGGATTGAAATCTGGGCTATCTCGAGAAGTACGATTTATTTTATTTCCAAAAATTTGGTCAAAGGACACTATAAAAGCGCCTCTAATATGATCAAAACGAAAAGAAAGACAATAACTAAAGTAAAACGAAAGCCACGACGAGCGAAAAAGAAACAGCAGAAATGAAGCACAGTGCAAATCATCGAATTTCTAGAAGCTCAGTCAACAACAATTAAAAAGCGAGAGAGGTCAGCTTGCGAGACTAAACTTTTAAAACGTGAAAAAGTACCAGCTGACACTATCTTCTCGGGGAGCGAGTTCCAGATTTTTATAACACGATTAATAAATGAGAATTTTGTGGCATCGATGTTGCACATGTCTGACCGTATTTTGAAAGCATGACCACGTATAGTGTTATACTGACAGAATTTAATGAAATTCAAAAGATCGGTTTTAGCAAATCCATGTAGAATTTTGTACATAAGGCATAAATCCAAAATAATGCGTCGCCGTTCGAGAGTTGGGAGTCCGAGAATTTTTAGACGGATGAGATATCGGTGGTT
>MPNW01000736.1:67170-71220 GCA_011800805.1 Hirudo medicinalis | reverse complement strand
TCTATTTTCCTATGAATCAATTCTGAATATAAAGCGAATATTTTACTCAGCCCGTGTTTTTGAGTGTCTTGTACATATTAGAATAACAAAAACTTGTCGTACTTCTTAGGCTCGGTGATATGCATTCTTTCACGCGATTGTAATGCCGGTTATACCGGTAATACCCAGCCGGTTCTGGGTCTTCACATCCAACGGAGATCACGGAGTTGAGAAACAAGATTGATTGTTTTGAAATCAAAGAGAAATCCAGTAACTTGATGTTTGAGGGAATCCCTGAAGATGCTTATGTAGAGGAGGAATTACATTTGGGATGTATTCAGGAAAAGAAGAAGGCAGAAATTGACATCGTCTCTTCTATAATCTACTGCTATAGGGATAAACTAAATGTTATAGGCGTTATTAACTCTTGCTACAGAGTTAGAAGATACAAAAATTAAAGAAACCGCTCAATTATTGTCCCAAATAACTGAAAAGAAAGTATTCTTCAAGCAAAAAACATTTAAAGGGAAACAAAGAAAGAATATCCAACGAAGATTTGACATAGAACAATGCACACGTCTTCATAGTTTGATACGAGACCAATGGCGATCTTACCATTGGATAATCTCAAATGTCATACTCCAGGATAAAAGAAGACTTCACGATTTTGAGTTTTAGTAATGTCGATTGATTATGATGATGATTTCAATCCGGATGTGATTCGTTAAGACTGACCCCAAATATTTAAGGTTGTTATTCTTTGACGAATACAAGTTTTGTCCCCTCACAAAAAAGAAAAAAAATTTCGCATACAAAAATTATTCAAAAGGTAGTCTGAATACAAACATAGACAGCCAAGTTGACATAGCTTATAATAATAATAATAATAATAATAATAATAATAATAATATTAATCACAATTTGAAAAATAAAAATCTAATAAATTTAAATATTCCATAATTTATTTCTTGAATGTTTATTCAATGAATATGATTTTTTCATCCAGTGTTCTTTGCATTGTCAGCGTGTTGTGGTGTTCATCCATACATGTATTGTGGTTCCACACGCATAATGCCGTCCTCGGACACCCTCAAAAGAATGTAGGATTTGCTCTTCGGCAGCCCTTCCCAGACCACTTTGTTGGTTTCTATGCTTCTGACGATAATCTGAAAATTATTTATTTTGTAAGAACTTTGGAAGAATTAAGACTGACCCAATGATCCAATGATCCGATCATAGCAAATGTGAAATTTTAGTCTGAATGTACATAGTTGAAGATCAACTGTAGGATTGATTGATTGATTGCCTGCTTGATTGATTGGTAGGTCATGAATGTTTGATTGTGTCACATAATTGTGAAGCAATTTGTCGACGTGTCCTGATTTTGTCAAATGTTTGCAATAAAAAAGTTGCGAACTTTCATCTCGGGAAGACGTAGATTTATCGCGGCGATGGCTTTCCCAACAGGCTGTAATTATTATAAATTAATATTAATTAATTAATTAATTAATTTATTTATTTATTTATTTAACTTTAAGTTAATTGTTTAATTATCTGATTAATTAACGAAAACTGAGGATAAATTGATTTAGCAGTTCAGTGATGGCTTTCAGAAGTGAGAATTTTACGACAAATTGCTGGCATTCTTAACTTAACGGCAATTTCTTTTAACTTTTAAGAATTTGAAAAAGTAACTGGAAACAGTTACCAGGTTGATGAAGAATTTGAGGAAAAACATGTCCGGTTCTGAAATGAAAAGTTTGTGAGAAATGTTAGAAAAGGTATTATTATTATTATTATTATTATTATTATTATTATTATACATTATTTAAAATTGATTTGATATTTCTTAGACACGACTGCTCTACTTATTCAAGTTGATCACATTTCGTGTTAAAACAATTCTCCTGCATTTGTAACTGTACGTAACTGCCCACTTAATCTCAAGAGACTGTTATTTATGTTTGTTGAGACAATCATTTATCTTTCAATAAACTTAAAAGCATCGTCTTAAACAGATATCTCAGTTTTACTCACCTCTCCCAAAGTACTTTGGGGGTTCGACCACGATGTTGTTGGAATTGATGGGAATCCTCACCTTGTTCATGTAGAAGTCAGGTGGACGTTTGAGGTAATCTATGTAGTGGTCCACGATGAACTTGGGTGTAAAAATAAATAAAAATACTTTAATTCAAGTCGATAAATTTATTTGACACCTGCTGTGACATTCGTCTTTCAGGAAGAGTAATTAGTAATTGATTTTGATGACGTTTGGACAACGAGAATAAAAATTAATAAAACAAGAATAAGTGATGAAAAAATGATAAATAAGTGAATAAAAATGACTGACAATCTCGAGCAAGGACTACTGACTTCAATCATGTTAAATTTAACAACGCATTTTTAAATCTATGCAAAAACAATTTGACAATTAGAAAAGACATGTTTTTGTTAATATTCAGTAAATGTTTGTTTTTTTTACCTCAATGTTAGGATAGATCTTCGATAGCTCCCTCTTGACTTCATCAAGTGGCTATTTGGAAAATATTTATTTAAGGATCAACAAGTTATTTCGAGGCCTCAAATCAGCACTATCACTGTTGCGTTATCATTATTACCACATAATATAATAATAATTACCGTTAACTTATCTGAATTATCACCATCATCAGTATCACACCATTTACACGTGTAAAGTATTGATGATTATTATTTTCGAGCCAGGTGTTCACAACTATTGTCTTACTCTTTTAGCTCCTTCCGTCAACGTGCTCTTCACTGTTCATCTGAGGCAGTACCAAGCCAGAGTCCCGAGCCATGGAAAAGGTTGGCTTTTTGTGCCAACGTTTTGTATCGACAAAGTGCTTGTCGACTGCACGGCCTGGTTGGGTTTTGAACTCCCTGCCTCTTGGTTCGTGGGGCTTCGTGCTGCTCGGTCATGGCGACTTGGAATGATAATGATAATGATAATGATTGACAACAAGAGGGTCTTGAGATGAAATAAGGTTAAGTAAAAGACTTACAACATTCTTCAGTCGTCAGCCTCAGCAACCAACTGCACGTCGTCAACATCTCCGATAGACAGAAGGAGACGTTGCTCAAGGGGATGAACAAATCCTATCCCCAAACAAGAGACGGACCCTTCGCGTCATTGGCCGGCAGAGACAACCTCATGCAGTTCATAGGCTCGCTTATGATTGGCCAGAGGCTGCCCATGTCCAGGTTTGTGTTTTCAATTGAAACTCTCTTGTTGCTTGTTTGTAAATGTTAGTTTGTGTAGTCAGAGTCACTCTTTTTGTTAACCATTTATATAGCGCTATGGTGATCTTGATAATCTAACATGATGACGATGATGACGACGACGGCGCCCGTGGTGGTGGTGATGGTGATGAATACGATGACTATGATTTTGATGCCGATGCTTGTACTCCAGTATGAGCCGACTGCACAGTCTCCTCCAGAACTGCATCCTTCCGTCGAACGTCCAGTGCCAATCCTGCCTCGTCATCCGCCTGGGACAGGTTCAAACCCCGGTCAGAGACGTTCAGAAGTTGCTCAACCTCGGAACGAAGATCTACAAGAGAAGGTTTTCCAAGAACAAACACCTCAGAAACACCGGACAGGTTTGTAGAATGTTTATTTTTCTTATGAATTTCTATGAAAAGGATTTTTATTTTTTAATTTAAAAAACATTAGAATATTTTCCTAAACTGAAGTGTCTGTTATGACTCATAACTGACCTTTATGACCTTTGTGACCCCAGTCCTTCTACCTGATGAACTCCAGTGCATCTGAGACGAGCTCTTGTGCCAGTAGTGGTTTCAGCAACCTCAGAAAGTCAAGGGTCAGAATGGGGACCCAGCAGTGGCAGAGGAAGGTCGACCCGGTCCCAGCCCACTGTTCGATCGCAAAATCTGCTCATTCTTACAACGTCGAACAGAATTTCAATCATACACCCTTTCCATCAAGACCAAATCACCTGGATCTTGAGTGCAAATTCGTGCCACAAATCGGGTCACATAAACACATGGCAACCTCTTGCATGATGACTCCTCCTCTGCCATCTCCTTT
>MPNW01000736.1:20376-49636 GCA_011800805.1 Hirudo medicinalis | reverse complement strand
CAGCAGGATTATTGCGTAAGCGTGGTATTTACAGTTAATACCACTCAGTTGATAACTGAATATTTGCTGGAACATCCCAACAATAAACTCGGCATAAATTAAGCCCCGTCGTTTATTACAATATGTTCAAAAATGACAACAATGTTTGTGAGAGGATCTGTAATTTTTAATAGACAATAAATCACTTTGTTTGCTAAATAGATCAAATATCTTAAAACCATTAGCGATAAGAGTCATAGCAATAAATAATATTGAAAGTGCCAATTTTCAAACAATTATTACTTTTCATAATTATTTTTTTCTCTCGAAGTCTGAAACCCTAACGTAGTACGGCAATAGTCGGACAGTGAAATTTGGTTCGACTTCGAGAAGAAAGTAATTGCGATGGTCTCCAGTTTCATAAATGTCCAGCACTTTACCACCTCTACGGGCGATAATCTGAATTGAATTTCAATAATAACATTTGAAGTTGACTGCTTTCCAAAAAATAAAAAAGAGCGTCTTAAAGTCATTTCGTTCGTAATGTGTTCATATTATTATCCTGGCATAATCATCTTTTATAAGCAGCTTAAAATATCTTTTTTCAGATGAATAAAATTCATTTAATTTGCTTAAACATCTCTATTGCTAAACGGAAATCAAATCATTTAAATAATTTAGCAGCAAAGAAATTATTTCGTACCTTGAATCCGGGAAATTTTGTTATTATACCTTGTTTCATGGAGTTCCAATCCTGAAAATATGAAAAATTCATCCATCTTAACATAAATGTCCATCATTTACAACATAAATCTCCACTCATCAAAACGTGAATGTTTACCTTTAAAAATCATATCTTAATCACACCCAATTCACAATTCATAATGCACAATTAACTAATGCACTCAAATGACGCCAGCATTGAATGATTGCAATAGCATCAACCATATTCATTTTCAAAATTTAAGTTCTTTTGAGCTTAAAATTGATCCCCCGGCTCTTACCTTTCCTAACAACACAAACAATTGGCTCAAATCTGGCTCTGCGGAATGTAACACAAGTGGTAAGGTTAACACAATAATTAGGTTAACTTAATTTTATGAAAAAGAATTTAATATAATGTGCAGCTTGGCCAAATGGGTTACGTTCCTGCATACGGCGGTAATGGCAACAGTCGTAATGTGTCGTGCTCGAAACCCAGCCTGCACTGCCGCAAGCGCCCTTGGGAAGGAGGGCTACATATATTTATTGCATTTACATTTAAGTAATGATAATAATAATAATAATGAACATTTGCAGTGTGAGTGTGAGTGTGGATTGACAAGCTAATTGAAGAATACTTATATATTTGTGATAAATGTTTATTAATACCTAATTAATTAATTAATAATAATATTAATTTGACTTAATACTTAATTTTATTCGCGATGTTAATGCACTACTTAATTTGAAAGAGTAAAATAATGACATCGAAGTTCATTATCAGGTAATAATGATAATAATAATGATAACGAGGCAGTCGAAGAAATTGCAATAAATACTGCATTTGAATCAAGTTAATCTGAAATCTCACCTACTCCAAACAACTTAGGTGTTCTGACAACTATATTATTTTTGTCCACAACCAGTTTTATTCGATCGAAATAGAATTCTTCCTTGTTACGATTATCTGTTTCTACATCGACTATCTTGAACTTTTTTCGTCGTGTAAATGGACAAGAGATTAAATGTGAATCTTAAGAGACTTTGTACATTCTTGCTACAAATTAATTTAAGCATACCGGAACATAGGGAAATATTCTTGAAATTTCTTTTTGAACAATCAATTTCGGCTAAAAATATATGTCAATATTAACGTTTTAAATCGTCTTCGTATGTTTTAATATATGTCGAATCACATTTTAAAAAAGATTTATAGAAAAACAGATTGTGAAACCAAATCAGGAGAACACAAGATGTCTAGAAACGTTTGTATTCAACCGATCTTTTTTTTTTTTGAATGCCTTATATATCCGAATAGTTGGCGCTCCCCTGGCGGCATAGGCTGGGTTGCGCCTACATTTGGAACACGACACATTACGACTGTTGCCACTACTCCAGCATGCAGGGGGCATGACCCATTCATGGAATCTGAACACCCTCACCTGGTTGACGAATTGAGGCCATTCTCTCCTTCGGATTCTAAAATTCGGTGGCACATTTACCACTGCTTCAACTGAAAAATAAAATTTCTGACTATTTTCAAAGTTCTGATTCTGAATTTATAACCAATATTTAAATATACATTATACAATTTTAATAAAATATTTAATTTAGATAATTAGATTTAGATTATTATTAAAAATAATAATTTATTTATTAAATTTTAATTAATATTGTTAATTTAATTGCAATTTATCGTATTACTTAAATTTTATTTAATGTTATGTTTTAATTATTATTATTTTATTTAATAACATTAATTACATTTTAATTGAAATCTCATTTAATAAACTAATAACCGACCAACGCCCAGCAGACACAGAATGGCAAAATATTTCGCCAACATTTTGACAACTTTTTCAGTTACTCAATCAAGTTGTTCAATTTCGAAAAGCTCACGTTGTGCTAAAGAAATATTTTATTCAAGCGATTATATGCTGGCCATTATCATGAATTTTGACATTCATCAATTGACCTAGTGATAAACAGAATTTTCCTTTTATCATCATTATTATTGCGAAGGTCCACTTGATTCTCATGTAAATAAACAACAATGAACTTTTATCACTAAATGTGCAATACATCAAAATCGAAACCATGAAATTTCTGAAAACTAATTTCTGTACTTATATTAATATTACTATTATCATAATTATTAACAGTAGTTCCTGACCCAAATTTGTGAGGAAATATCTGCGGGATGTCGAAGGTGAGCAGTTCAGAGGGTAAATTGTAAGTTAAGCACCTAAGAACTTGAAGGAAGTCATGGAAATTGAATTTAAATAATTAAAGCTGTGAAAGCCTTAATCAATTTCTTATCAAGGCGCCTTACAATTGTAAACTGTATCATCATCATCATCATCATTATCATTTTTGTTATTATTATTATTATTATTATTATTATTATTATTTATGAAAAGAAAAACAAAAGTAAAAAAACATACGCTTAATTTTCTTTGCTTAAATCAGGATGTTATTATTTGTCGAATGTTGGACTGATTAAAACCGATCATTAATTAATTTTGAATTTATTATATAAAATATTAAATATTTATATTTATTTATTATAATATATTTCTAGAGCCTGACGAGTTCACTAAGTTCTGCTTCAAGAGATGCAAAGGGACCTTTTCAGGCCCTGTCCTGTCCCAGGGTCTAGCTGATTATAATAGATTTAATGTGTCACTACAAGATAAGAAGGATGAATGGTAAATGTCAGGCATCAAAATAATATCAATGATACCGATAAATGCAATGGAGCAGTTAAATGCGTTCTAGTAATGTAATGGATTGAGTTGACATTCGGTCTCTAATTAAGGAATATGATCTGCCATGTCAGAATTTGTAAATCAAACTAATCAGTAATATTTTTATTGCACCGAAACAAGTTCATCTGACCCTTGGGCAGGGTAGATCTTTGGTCCTTGGGCAGATCAAATTAATTAAATTTTTACATAAATAATTTCATTTTGTAAAAAGAACGATCCAATGGAAAATAAATCAAGATAGAACTCGTTTCCATGGTGATAGATCAGAAATGAAAACCAACAAAACGAATGTTGAACTCCTTAGCAGCATCAGCATGACAACTAGTAACAACAAAATGACAACTAATAACAACAAGTGCAAAATAAAAATTACTCATGATTATTGCTACAAGCTTGACGACCTCCATCAATAACTATGACAATCGATCAAAAGTTCAACTAATTAGAAAGCGGGAATAAATTTGCATGTGAAAGTCGTAATGTCGCAAAAGTTATATTAGTTCCTTTAGTCTAATAAAGCTATTACAAATCCGTGATGTTCAAAATCCAAGTGATGAATAAAGCGGTCACAAATCATCTTCATTACATTAAAGATCATTAGACATATTTATCATTAAATTTTCGTCTTAGTTCAAACTTTAATAAATCACATAGTTGTAATGGCGAATAATACTAATGTAATAATAATAATACTATTTGTAATAATAATTAATAATACTATTTTAAACTATCTGGTTTAAATTCAAAGTTAATTTGGCTTAATTGGTTTTTCACTTTCTTATTATGATCTTCAACTACAGGGAGTATTTGTTTGGATGGTCTGAGTTGCTAGAAATTGCACCTATGTAATCCTTTCACCTGGTTTATTAACTGCCTCTCAACAAAGAAAACTTGGTTCTGAAATAAAACACACATGAGTATGTTTATAAAATTTCTAAAATATCGTATTTCAGTTAAAAAAAATGTTAGTTGTACTGAATTGCGTCAATCTATCCCTCCTTACTTTCCCCATAGAAGATCGGAGGCTCAACAAGGATATCGTCATCATTGACAACAAGTTTGATTCTACCGATGAAAAATTCTTCATAATCTTTTGCCCTATTATCCGGTTTAAAAACTCTGAACTGTGGTGCAATATTCAAATTAGCATATATTTTTTTTACAAACGAATCACAGGGAATGCAATCTCCCTTTTAAAACCTTTTGGACATTTAATTGTCGTGTTTCCTTTATTTGACGGCATTCTAAAATTCAACCGCAACATACCTTTATATTAGGAATTATTCTAAGAAGCTCTTCTTGGACTTCTTTCTTTCTCTAGAAAACATTATTTGATAGTCGATTGCAAGTAATTGAATGCTAATCAATGTGATTACAATGTAAAGGCGCCCCAGACGATATGTCGCGTAAGTTAACTATAACTATTATTTATAATTTATTAAATAAAAAAAGTTGTTAGACATTTAAGTATCAAATATTTGTAACTAAATATTTAACCTGCTTGATCATATATGGCCATTTTATTTCCATTATCTGGATCCCAGGGGCAATTATCGCAATAGCTGAAGAATGGATAGTTAAGGTATTGATGTATATCTTTGATACATGATTAATTAGATCCTTATATTTATAGTTTTCAAACTAGAATTGCGAATTTACATGTAGCTGAATCAACATCATTGTAAGTTATTAAACACTTTATAATCAAACAAGTAATATATTCAGAATCAAATGCAGAAGTAAACCACCAATTCCAAACTTAATCATGTCAGTTTGTCTCAATTCATTTTCAAAATAAAAACCAACCAATGGCAGTAAAGCATCCAAAGACGAGGAACTTCCTCAGCATTTCAAATCTATTAAGTTAAATAAGTCTCAAATAAATAAGTAAACAAAATCTTGACTGAATATTTTTCAAAATCTCTAAAAATTACTCGAGAATAAGCTCTCAAGACCTGTATGCTCCGACAGGCGATCTCCACGAGCACTTGGGCGAGGGAAATATGTGATTCGTAGAGGCCAATCAGAGAGGACATTAATAATGAGAATATTAATAAGAGAATATTAATTTGATCTTTATAAATAAATTAAGTAAAATTACTCATTATTCAATCTAATACCATTCTGAGCATGAAGTCAAGCTCCATGATCACAACTGCTCGAAGCAAAAGTAATGCTTAACGATATGAGAGAAGGAATAGTTTGAAAAAAAGGACTAGTAGGACATATTGAGCTGTAGAATTCCACCAGAATTGTAATGAAATTTGTCGTTATCACAATTAAAATTGAAAAATCTGAAAGATTATAAATATGAATTTGATTGGAAGTATGGTGCAGTACCGATTTGGTCCTTTCTTACAATTAAACTACCGGGTTGTAAATGTAAATTTACATCATTTACATAACGCCATAGTGCTTAGCATCAGATGCGCATTTTGTTAACCATTTATGTAGCGCTCCTTCCCCAGGGTGCTTGCGACAATGAAGGTTGGGTTTCGTATATTACGACTGTTGCCGTTTATCGCCTTATGCAGAAACGCAACCCACTCGGCCAACCTGCACTCTGGGTTATTATTGTACTGCATTTGTTTGATGATGTTTATTTTCTATAATAATATTTTCAATTACGTTAAATTTATTATATTATTTATATTATTTTATTTATTTATATTATATTATTTATTATAATATTAGGTAATACTAGAACAAACAGGTTAGCAACATTAATTTCAATCAAAGTGAGGCCAATTGCAAAATTCCAAAATATAAGGTTGGTTTGTTCAGCCCGACGTAGCAGCTACTTATTCTATGGCTTTCACGATGCCCTTTACTTTCTTAACAAATAGAGCATCAGATTCTGGAACTAGAA
Organism: Hirudo medicinalis; assembly: GCA_011800805.1. NCBI lineage: Eukaryota > Metazoa > Annelida > Clitellata > Hirudinida > Hirudinidae > Hirudo > Hirudo medicinalis. The sequence continues at coordinate 43,318 of MPNW01000736.1, read as the reverse complement.
AAAATTATGAATTTATGTTTATCTTATATTTTTTTAAATGAAAATAATTTTGTAATTTGTGATTAACATTTATATTGTTATAAATAAATATATATTAATTAAATAAATATTACATAATTTGATTAACCATATAATTTATATATAGCATCAAGTATTTTAGTTAAAATATCCTTTAACCTTCTCCCCAGAAGACTGGGGCCCTCACAACAATGCCTTTTTCATCGACAATAAGTTTGATTTTATTGAAAAAAAATTCTTCCGACCATTGACTCTCTAATCCTGGATTGAATACGCTGAACTGTGGTGAAATATTCAAGAAAACGCATTTGTAACGAATATTATTTGTAATTATATTATAACTTGTAACAAAACAAAAAGCAGTAATATATATATATATATTATCCATCAGCAGGAATAAATATCCCTTTGGATGCTCCTTTTTGAGCCTTGTTTATTTTATTTAATCTATTTTTTACTTAAATTGTTTTGCTAATATATTATTCTATTTTATTAACTTTGTAACTTAAATTGCACCATTATCATATCGAATCAAGAAGCAGTACATTAACTATTGAGTGCTGTAAACTCTATGCAGTCAAGTCAGGCTAAGATAAAAAAAAATCCAAATTAATTTATTCTTCCATAAACAAACAACAAAAATTAAAAATTGCTTACCTTCACATCAGGGAGTATTTTATGAAGTTCTCGTTTTACTTCATTTACATGCTAAAATGTAATATTTTACAGTTGATTACAAGTAATTCAAACATATTCAACCTGCTTCCAATGCTTAGGAGACACTGATGATACGCCATGTGTATTGACTATTTCTAGTTATTATTACATTGTTGTAAATTGGCGACACAATGCTTTTATAATCAAGTTTATATTTTTATGTTTATAATCTTTGTAAGGCAGCTGTAAGGCTATTAAGGTAATAGCATCTCACGCCAGATATCATAAAATCCGACGATATCCAATATTCAAAATAATCACGCAAGATATCTTATTTACCGGTAATATCACCCATATGTTAACTGAATATTTACTGAATATATAAAATCCAACTATAAATTCGGCATAAATTAAGCCCCTTGCTTGATCAAAAATCTAAAAATATTATTTACAATTATATAATATTTTATATTTTATTTTAGTATTAATAACTTAACATATACATTAATTATTAAATGTCAAGTAGTTGACTTTGAAATAGTAACCAGGTCGGTAAATTGAGGCCACTTGATATCTATCAAACTGAATCCAGGCTTAAGGGCCACCATCGCGAGAGCTGAAAAATGGATCGTTTACAAACTGATACATCTACTAACACATCTATGTAACATCTATGGTGCACGATTACTAAATTTTTATATTTATATTTTTAAACAATAACTATATGCGACAAAGATTTGTTGCTAAAGCTTTATTTACATTAAATTTGCACACGAATCCTCAAAATATATTAGAAGCATCGACATCATTACAGTTCATTGAACTTTGACATTAAACCATTTTATTATTAAATTATAACACCAAGATGTAATAATTCTCATTCTTAACTTAATCATGTCGATCATGATACAAAACACGACCAACCGATGGCAGTAAAGCATCCAAAGACGAGAAGCTTAGCCAGCATTTTAGCTCTTTAATTTCTAGACTAATTATTTGCTGAAACCTCTGAAAACAATCGAGAATGTGCAACTCGANAAAACACGACCAACCGATGGCAGTAAAGCATCCAAAGACGAGAAGCTTAGCCAGCATTTTAGCTCTTTAATTTCTAGACTAATTATTTGCTGAAACCTCTGAAAACAATCGAGAATGTGCAACTCGAAATCCGGACACTGTGATGCGTGATCTCTTTTATGCAGCCTTTTTCATGGTTCCATCAATGTTATCGTTAACTTGAAGCTTCAGAGTTTCGTGATTGATTGTCATATAAACTTGTGTCGGTGCAAAATTGTGTAAAGCACTCATTCGGATGATGAATTACTATTTATTAATAAAAGTAATAAAACATAGCAGTAAAAAATAATGATATTTATTATTATAAGTAATAATTTTAAAGTACAAAGCACTCTTTCTGATGTTAAATACTGTTTATTAGTATCAATAATAATAATAATAATAATAATAATAATAATAATAATAATAATAATAATACCGGCAATTATCGTTGCTTGTCAGGCGAATCTAGGAAATAATTAAATTTTTGAAGCTATGATATTTGTCCACATACTACATAGTAGCACATATTGAGCTCTGAAATTCCACCAGAATTGTTATGAATTAGGTAGTTACCACGATTTAAATTTAAGCTTTCCCAGCTTAAAGATTATAAATATGATTTGTTTGATGATGTTTATTTTCAATAATAAAATTTTCAATTGCATTCAATTCATTGTATTAGGTGATATAAGAATAAACAGGTTAGCAACATTAATTTCAATCTAAGTGAGGCCAATTGCACTCAAAAAAGTAAGCTTGGTTTGTTCAGCCCGAAGTAGCAGCTACTTATGCTATGAATTTCACGAGGCCCTTTACTTTCTTAACAAATAGAGCATCAGAATCTGGAACTAAAATATATATATAATTGATAATACATAATTAATGTATATTATTATGTATGTATATAAACATTAAGAACTTATTTTATTTTTTACTAATTTTATTTTATATAATTTATATTTATAATATTTATATAATTATTTATTATTATAAGTAAATACATATTACTTAATTAAATATTATACAAAATTAAATTAATTTAAAATAAAATAAATAAATATTATATTAAGTTATAATTTATAATAAATAATCATATAATTTAAAGATGACATCACACATTTTACTTAAAATATAGTTTTTATTATAATAAATACTAAGTATCATCTCACCTTGTCCCCAAAAGCGTGGGGGCTTCACAACAATGCCTTTTCTATTGACAATAAGTTTGATTTTATCTTTATCAAGTCTTTCCATACCACTAAGATGGTCCTCTGGACTGATTATTTTGAACTGTGGTGTAATAATCAAGAAAACTTATTTGTGGCAAAATAAATTTCAGGAATTGTTCTTTACATAATATCTTTACATAATAGCCAGGAATAAATATCCTTTTGGGTGCTCTTTTTGGAGCCTCCTTTACTTTGTTTTGTTCGTGTATTTTACACGTGCAGAAGCTGCTAAGAGAGCAAACAGGGTATTAGGTACGACAAAGAGGACAGTGGTCAGCAGGAAGAAAAGTATCATATTAAAGTTTACAAAGCATTGGTGAGACCCCATCTGGAGTACTGCATACAAGTATGGAACTCCCACTTAAAGAAGGACATTGAAACTTTGGAATGGGTGCCGAGAAGAGCAACAACGGTGATTAAAGGTCTAGGAAAATTGAGTTATGAGGAGATATTAACAAACCTAGACATAAGGAAAAGCAGAGGTGACCTCACAGAAACATTCAAGATATTAACAGGAAGAGAAGATTTACCGCCTGAATATTTCTTTGAGGCCACCAAAAGCAGTTCCATAAGAGGGCATAAATGTAAGCTATGTAGGAAAGCAACGGGGTGCTCTGAAGAATAATTACTTTGGCGAATAATTACTCTTATGAGAGTAATTAATCTGTGGAACAAGCTTGATAAGGAAACAATATATTCAGATTCGGTTGAATAATGAATTAGATATTTGGATATTGAATTAAATGGGAGTGCCTACTTAAACCACAATAAATTAAGGTTAAGTATTATTAAATTCGATAAACTTTAGGTAGCCAAGTTATACTATGATATTTATAAGATATTATTTAAAATTCTAACTAAAATTCTAAAATTCTAAACTAAATACGTTTGCAAGCAAACAAAAATTCAAAAAGTACATACTCTTCTAGGAAATATTTTACGAAGTTCTCGTTTGACTTCATTTACATGCTAAAATGTAATATTTTGCGTTGGTTACAAGTAATTCAAATATTTTCAACGATGCAGAGGCGCCTTTGACAATATTTCATGTAAATTAACCATTATTATTATTATTATAATATTATATAACTATTATTGTAATATTTATAATTATCATAAATTCTTTTATATTTTATTATATTATTAATAACTTATTAAATAAATGAATATATTAAAATTTATTAAGCGTTAAATAAGTTATTATGTCATTAAAAAAGTAACCCGGTTTTCAAATTGAGGCCACACTATTTCTATTACGCTTTGTCCAGATGTATCAATTGGCAACGCTAGAGCTGAACAATGTGTCATTTAAGTATTACTATGTTATGATGATAATGTATGATTATTAAACTTTATATTTAAAATTTTAAACAATAATAATACGTATAAATTATTCATCTATTGCCAATGCTTTATTAACAATAAAATTTCAACAGTATTGTTTGCGTAAGAATCCTCAAAATATGTTAGAAACTTCGACATCATTACAGTTCAATTAAACTACTTGATTATAATATTATTACTTAATAGTCAGATAACAGCATTTTCACTCTACTAGATATAACAGTTCTCATTCTTAACTTAATCTTGTCGATCATGATATAAAACACGACCAACCGATGGCAGTAAAGCATCCAAAGACGAGAAGCTTAGCCAGCATTTTAGCTCTTTAATTTCTAGACTAATTATTTGCTGAAACCTCTGAAAACAATCGAGAATGTGCAACTCGANTCATCATCATCATCATCATCATCATCATCATCATCATCATCATCATCATCATCATCATCATCATCATCATCATCATCGTCATCGTCATCGTCATCGTCGTCGTCGTCGTCGTCGTCGTCGTCGTCGTCGTCATCGCCATCATCATCAACATGAGCTTAATTATGAGCATGTTATTAATTAAGATTCTATTTCGAAATCAGTCGAGCAAAACGTCAATCGATTAGGATAATCAGGTGTTTTGAGATGATTCCTCACTCTGGAACTTTGTCAGGTGCTCGGCACGTTGCAGTAAGCGGAGTTCGTTCGTAGCAATATGAACTTTGGGACAGATGTAATTTGCTATATTTTTGCTTTATCATAGGAGTGCTAAGGAGTGCTAAGGAGTGCTAAGGAATGCTCAGGAGTACCGATTAATGCAAATAAGTCAACAAATTACTATTGAATTTCAGCAATATTAATTGGTTATTTCTGATAAATAATCGATAACTGTTTGATAAAACTTTCATCTTGTTAAACCAAATATTTGCTTTATAATTTTTCAGCATTATTGTGGAAAACAGGAGTAAATGAATCGTGTCCGGAGAATCCAATTGTTTTAAAATTTGTCGTAATGAAATACTTGATGTTGATGATGTTCCAGTGTAATAATAATATTAGTAATAACAATAATAATATTAATAACAACAACAATAATAATAATAATAATAATGACAATAATAATAATAATAACAATAATAATAATACCGGCAATTATCGTTGCTTGTCAGGCGAATCTAGGAAATAATAAAATTTTTGAAGCTATGATATTTGTCAGAGTTTCGTGATTGATTGTCAGATAAACTTGTGTCGGTGCAAAATTGTATAAAGCACTCATTCGGATGATGAATTAATTTTTATTAATAAAAGTATAAATATTAATAACAACAATTTTAAAGTAGATAATTAGTTGATGCAGAGCATTCATCTTCTGATCTACTGAAATCATCAAAGAATTTATGAATCCCAACTAGATTTTTTAAAATAAGTCGAAAAATTTTCAAGGTAAATGGGTTTGCAAAGTTAACTCTTTTTCATTATAGTCATTAACTAACGGAATTCCTCGCTTCGAATGCCTCTTTTGCAGTTATTACTAAATTATTATTAGTAAATAAATAAATAAATTTGGGTAATCATTTATTTTATTTTTAACAATTCTAATTTTTAATTTTTAATTAACATTTAGATAATCACATATTAAATGTCGAAAACATTAATCCTCGGTCTTTGACAGAACCGTTGGCTATGAATTTAAAAACTGGGCGAGGGGTTCTTTTGAGCGAGTCCCTGACGTACTCTGGTATTACATTGAAGAGATCTTCAGACCCGAGAAGAACATAATGGGCTCTGAGTCCCTTGTGGATGTCAATCGTCGAGCAATGACCTGAATGAAAGTGAATTATGAACTTAATAGCTTTATTTCAAACCTGGTCATTTTTAGACGGCGGCTTGTAAAAACATATTAATCATTTGTAATTTTGAAAATTTCTTAGCTACGATATCATGTTTAAGTTATTGCTTGCTGTTGTTTTATCACTGTTTTGATTCATTTTCCAGATAATGACATAAACTTCAGTTTTATAGATAAAAATGCAAATGCTTTCTGCACCCTGGCAGCTTCTTTATCACAATGCTAGAAGTAATGTGATGTAATGTAATATGCCTGGATGATAAATCTTTTTGAAACTCACAATCAACTTGTTGAAAATGTGCAAAACTAAAATTGCACAACACGAGCAGCTGATGAGGCTCTTTCACTTTTGAATGAATGCCTGAAAATCGTTGTCAATAAACGTTAACTAAAATATTAATAAATACATGTCATAGGTGATTGTTTGTATTATTTGTTTAATCAAATCTGTGGAGAACCAGGATAGTAGGCCAGGATAAATTTTTGTTATTAACAAATTAACAAATTTTTATTATTAACATTCAACAATCAACTGCTACAATTTTCGAATTATTGCAAAGATAGGTTATTCAATTTGCAGGGTAAATTGTAATAAGTAAATTCTTATTAATTAGAATTTATTACATTATTCAACATAGATAACATTACCGAACAAAGCAATCGGAGTCGCATTTGAATCATAATTTTTATTACAACCCACCCCTGATGAATCAGTTTTTGACTCGATTGTTATAAAATATTTTTGTGCAAATAAATATTTTCATTGTGAATTTATCTTAACTTGATTTCAAATTTGAGGTCGATACAATTATTTGACTGATTATTATTATTTGATCGATTATTATTTCGACGTAAATAAGATTATGAAAATGATTTATAAAATTGTATAGGGATGATATTTTGAATAGCACTCCAACATCGACCACAAAACGACGACATGGTGACATTACCAAGTGACATTAACATTAACTTTAATTGAATATTAATAACAAATTAAGGTTATCTACAACAGCTGCCCATTGACTCAACAAGGATGGTACAACTTTCCTAGCGCTTTTTTGAAGGAACGCTATCAAAAATTGAGATGTTGAAATGAATAATGGATTTTTTTTTCAGGGAAAAGGAGAAATTGCAACTTTACAATTTATTGTACTAAAAAATAAGCCATAAACCTAAAACAATATTACTCCAACAACTAAATTAAATTCCACAAAATAACTTAGTCAAATATTTCGAAATTAACAAGAGTCGCTTGGTAAATTGGTAAAATGGCCAAAAGAAATACTGAATATCAAGAATATTATTCTTCAGAATTTCACAGAACTCTTTCCTCCAAGTTGGCAGATTCCGTTTTATGAGGCTTTACTTTTAGGCAAGACCCTGATGTACACTGGCCTCTCATTGACGTTGCCTCTGAATCGGCAACGATTAGGACATAGTCGGCCCTCTGCCCTACTTGGGTGTAAATCCTTGTGCCATTCTGCTCGACAACGACCTGGTAAAAGTGAAATGTGAAATTGATAATGATATTGTGAATAAGATCATAGGGAAGCTTCTCATTTCCAAAATCTTGTAAATAATTTAATTAATTGATAACTTTTTTGTATTTCTTTTTGTAAATTAGAAATTTATTAGAAATATTTTATTGATCATTATTTTGGGAAGTGTTACACCTGGATTTATTTAACAATTTATGTAAAAGAATTTTGGTTTGCATTCTCTGATAAAATGATATCAAGAAAGGAAAACGAAATGAAAGAACCACAATCATAGCAATCAGAATAAAGTCGCTAGTATTTTAAACCACTCATCACTCGGTTATTCAATCATCAAAAGGTCAAGTACACTATTTAATTTAAAATATAAATTTAAAAACTGATAATCAATCGGTTGGCTAATTTAATGAGAACTTTAATATGACTAAAAGGAAAGTGTTCAATACCGTGACTGTAGGCAGTTCCTTAACCACAGCGTCCTTTACTTTTATCCACTGCTGAAAATTTGTGATGAAAATGGTTAAATTTCTGTTGAATATTAGTAAGGATGTTGAAGGATGACATATCGAATGTAACGTGGCGGTCCCCGAAACTGTTATAAAATACTGTTACATACTGTTATCATCATATTGTTGTTATCCATTTCGTTTCAAAACTTAAACTGAAAAATTACATTCTTGATTCTATAAGGAATTGTGGTGCACTATGGTTTTGACAATTGTTTTGTTTCTTGTATTTAATTCTAGTAATGTGTTTAAGAGCCCGAGAGCTCCATAATAATGTCCATTTTGTCGACAGCAAGTTTGACTTTTATTTGGTTTATTGTTTTGCTTCAATTGCCCTTTTTCTTTGCAGACATTAGCGGCATCGGATGCTCCTTTTTGAGAAGTTACAAATGATAATTATGTCAGGCTGGTTTGAGTTTCAAGAAATTGCAACAAATTAATTCTAATTCTGCTCATAATTTCTTACTTTGCCCAAAAGCTTCGAAGTAAAGGTAAGATCTGGTTCTGGAATTATAAATCATCCATAATTAGTGAAATATCAAATATTGTGGTTAGAAAATAATTTTTGTTTGAATAAACTTTGTAGGTCCTTACTTTGCCCATAGAAGACCGGGGGCTCCACAACAATGTCCTTTTCGTCGACAACAAGCTTGATTCTGCCGAAAAAAAATTCTTCTAGGACTCTATTCGGTTCCATCGGAGAGAATATTTTGAACTGTTTAAAATTAAAGAAAATAATATATCTTTTCTTACAAAAGAATCTATTCTTACATAGCTAAAGAAATTGCCATCAAAATTCAAAAGATTAGAAAAAAAACTTCTACTTAAAATCCAGTAAAACATACCTCCACATTAGGAAATAGTTTGGAAAGTTCTTCTTGGACTTTGTTCTTTGACTTAAATTATAATATTTTAGAGGTGATTAAAACGTTAAAACGAATCGAACGATTTTCAAAATGCCAGCAAAGCCTTACCATCTTGTTAATTATGTAAGTTATTAATATTACACTTAAGCTAATTATATATCGTTAAAAAACTAAATAAAATCGTTACCTTGTTGACAAACTCAGGCCACTGCTTCTCTTCAACCTGAAAACCCTGGTCAATTGCAATCATCGCAAGAGCTGAACAATGGATTGTTTAAGTATTAGCATATCTTTAGTCGACAATTAATTAAATCCAAGTGTTAATAATTCTAAAATCAGAACTGCGATTAAATATGTGATTGAATTTCTTAGTTACCGCATTTAACTTTAATTCAACTGCTAACATGTTTCAAACAGGCAAATGTTTCATTTCGCATGAGTCCACATCGAATGAAATCAGCATAATTTATTACATACCTTATATACTAATCATTAAATCAATCAGTCAAGTAGCATTTCAAGGTTGATTAAATAGAGTTAAGTAGAGAACTAAACGATCAATTCCCAATCGTGTCAGTCTGTCTCAATTCATTTTCAAAACAAAACATGACCAACCGATGGCAGTAAAGCATCCGATGACAAGAACCTCCCTCAACATGTTAGGTTTTTCGTTAGGTTCAATAAACTTCTAACAAACAAGTAAATAATTTCTCGACCAAATATTCGCCCAAACCTCTGAAAATTACTCGAGAATATGATCAACGGTACCCGGATACTGCAAGACACGAACTCTTTTATGCTGCTTTTTTTTTTATTGTTGCCACCAACGAATGCGTGTTAGTCACTTCAAAGCTGCAGAATGCTGGCCTACAACAAAGCCATGTCGTGCATAATCAGGTTTTTGTTTGCTTTGTTTGTTTCTGCTTAGTTTTTTCGTCATTTCTCGCCGTTGCATAATTTTGCCGAAAAGTGGATCGATATTAGATCGAAAATGACTTTTAACCGTGAATCACACTCAAGTAATGTATTAAGATGAATAGAATGCTAAATATTTTTAAATCTCGCAGTCGTCGTGTTGAAAGGTTGGAAAAAAAAACTAAAAAATATTCGAAACTAAGAACGATTAAGGCGCTTTCGCGTTTGAATGAATGTCGGCAAATCATTACTAATAGGAAATTAATATAACTACAACGATTACATGTAATCCGTGATTGTTTGAATGTTAGCAATAACAATAGCGGAGGTTCCGCTAAAACATTCACTTTAGCCGTCGCATGAATAATGATTCAAACAGCAACACGTTGTTGACAACTTTAGGAGTATGTTTGCTCTTTCGATTGCTAAGTATTCAATTGTTAGGTAATTTTCAGCAATTATCTTACAGTACAATTACCTTCTCACTTGACATAATTATCCTGGTTAAGCAAACCGATCGGGTCTGTATTTGAATCTTAATCAATTCCTATTGAATAAACTCTTCTGAGAATTCTTTTTTTTTTTATAAAATATTAATCGATTAATCAAATAATTATTCTCTTTAATTAATATTCCCTAACCACCTCAAAATTGCTTGCAACTCAAAAAAGTCGTCATTGCGAAGATTCTATTTATAAATGCAGTAGTTACATCAAACGCCTCTCAAGTTCGCGCTGCTAGCGCTTGTAAATAGAGGAAAAAGACAACAATTAACTATTTATTTGATCTGAATTAAGTAGTAGGTACTGTCAAATAAAAATATTATTATAAGATTATTGTTATGTAATACGTTAGCAAGATGATCTGGATAAGAACTACATTGCAGAGAAAGTGAAGGCAAATACTTTCACTCACTTATGTCTGTAATCTAGGTTTTTTTATATTTTAGAATCAACATTTTCGACTTTTGAGACATTTCGAAGTTGACCCTGTTAAAGTTTTTATTTTATTACATTTTGTTTGAGGGAGATTATAAGGAATGAATATTTACAAATAGTGAATATTTGAAAGGAGTTAACATTTACAAGATGATGACGATGGAACAACTTTTTAAGAAGCAGAAATACTCAAATATTAATAATTACTAACTGAATCATCACCATAAAATTGGCAGCGCACAAATTCATAACAAGCAACACGTTCGGTAGAACCAGGTGACATGGGAATCTTTTCAGATGAGAACATTAAAACATGCCTGTTTAATTCCCATTGAATCACATCACCGAGTGATTGTCAGTGATGACGTGGTTGAAGTATGACGGCACCAACTACTAAAGTAGTTTAATAATAATAATAATAATAACAATAATAATAATAATAATAATAACAATAATAACAAAAACCACAACAGCAATAATTATAACAATGGCAAGAATAATACTCCTACCTCTAAGTTCATATCCGCATTAAAATATTCATGTAAATCATATATTTTAAATAAGCGAAATCATCTCATGTTGATTTTCAGTCGTACGTCTAATTTCTAATTTCTCTTGCTTAAATTGCCACTTTAATCTTGTTACATTTCTGATTGATTCCTTCTTTGACATTCGGCTTTAAATTGTTTCATTGGAACAGGCAGCCCACCAGCGGCAGTACATCCCTTAGGACTGTCCTTTTGTAAAAAAAAAATGTTATAGCCATGTAACGACCAGGGAAATATTGAAATAAATTGTTCAAATTCCTTTAAAAATTATTAATAATAATAATATGGAATTATTAATATTATTATTATTATTATTATTATTATTATTTTTATTATTATTATTATTATTATTATGGAATTATTTCTGCTCAGGAATAGGAGGATATAAATAGAAATATCTCGTGATTTCAAACAATGTCGGGCGGCTTTGGTCGGATCCTGTGGCATTCGCATTGATGCAAATTCAAATACTTAGGTAATACTTTCGACCACTGAAATATCCTTTGAAATGCTTTTATTAATATAATAACAGCTACTACTACTGTTATTATTATTATTATTATCATTATTATTACTATATAATATATTGTTATTATTGTTATTATTTGTATATATTGTTAATAATTGTTTTAATTAATAAATAATATATAAATAGTATTATTATTGTCATTATCATTTATTTTATTACTATTAAAAATTATGGTTACTGGTATTGATTATATTTTCTGAGCCAGAACAACAATCTCACTTGAACACTGTCACGGGTTCAGCTTGATAAATAAAGGATTATAAAATATAAAAAAAAATCATTTTTTAATTAATCATTCCAAAATTTAATTCAATTATTCATGAATTTACTAAAATGAATTATTTAAGATCATATATTGTTAGAAATCTATTCGGCATTACCACAGAAACTGTTGAACAATCTGAGTTTCAAACGCTATGAAAAGCTATTAAACTTTACCACATTCGCGATATTCATTGTTAATATTTGAAAAATCACTAAATATTGGCAATTACAAAATCTCAAATTAATATTCTGAAGCCTTACCAACAGCCGGTGCATGATCTTCGGAGAACTGATGGTTTTCGTACATCCATCCCCCTACAAAGTTGGCGGATTATCGGTACAATCTCTATTTTCCTCAGCCGTCGAAAACATTTTGTAAACTCCTCCAAGAATCGATGGCAAAATTTCGATTGACTTCAAGGCCTGCTGTGAGCGATTCTTCAATAAATAACCGATGAAAACGTTGAAAAAGAAAGCAAGGAAGACATTCTAAGTTCAGTGGACATTTCTCTCAAAGCTGTTCGGTCTCTTTCTGAAATGTTTCTGTCCAAAGATCTCTTTTGTCTGCTTCTTGCGGCAGGTTTGATCAGTGAGGGTGAGTTAATCTAGCATTCAGAAAAGCTTATACGATTTTTTGAGAACATGATTTTGGCCATTGTACGATTGCATTTTACAAGAAGATGACGGCATAATTTAAATGTATAATAATTTATTTATTTTTATTTGCAGTAGTGAGTACGATCGTACAACAAGAAGGATATACCTTTGTCAGGAAATCGTGGGATGAATATGCTAACAAGGTAAGTGCATTTAATATGGCAGATGCTTTGATCAAATTGCTTTTACCTACTTAGACATTAATCTAGCAATATTTTGTAAGGAATAATTAATTTTACGAGTAAATTATTTGACCAGAGCATGGACGAGGTCAAGAATCTCCTGTCGACGGAAATGCCAGGAATTAAGGTAAACAAAATATTTAGGAATAGCTAAGTTCCAGCTTTAAGCTTTAGGTCTAAAGTTGCTCAAAGTTTTCGAAAGATCAGGGTCTGTTTAATTTAAAAATCATCTCTTTTAATTGTGGAGCAATTTTAGAAAATTTTTATCTACTAAATTGCTGGATAAGAAAATGAATATTCACGTTTACAGTTTTCAGTTTACCATGTGCACAATTATAGCCTATTTTCTGAAGAGTTTTACCTCAATACCGTCAGATTGGTGGTTGATGATGATAAAAATGTAGTTCTATCCCCAAACTATGCAGGACTAGGTACGAATATAATTGAGTAATTTAAACATTATCCCAGCTAAATAAACTTATTTATTAAGATGTTTTACTTCATTAAAATTTATTTTAAATCATTGTTCTAAAGAACCTGATGTGAGCCTTGTAAAAGATGCTGTGAAGATGGTTAATAAACGTTTGTCTATCCTAATGTTACAAATTATTTCGAAAATTTTACTCGTTTTAAAAAAAAAAATTAATTGTAAATTGAAGCTCATAAAATATGTTTGCTGGTTCCACAGAGCTACTGTGAATCTGTGAATATCATAAAGGAAAAGATTCCTGGCGCAAAAGTGAGATCCTTAACGTATGAAAACACAAACAAACATTTAAACCTAACCGTACTTCATATAATTTTTAACAATTGGCAGAATCGACATTTATAATTGGATTTGAAAATAAACGATTAACATGCGGATTTTATTTTGAAGATCGTGGTACGCAAAGTCTATGAAGCTGAAGATGGAGGGCCTGGTCATATTCTGGTTGAGGCTGATGAGGATGGAACAGTCAGATCTCCTCCACGATTTGTCAGATCTGAAATTTGAGCATCGATGTGGGAAACTTTGAAATTCCGAAAAACGAAACCAATGAATTTTCAATCTACATTTAAAATTTAAAGCAGAATTAAATAAATTCCTGTTTGTCAATATTGAATGAAGCTGCACAACACATCTTTCTTCTTATTAGATGGCATAAAGCCGTGATTTGATTCCAAATCCTCAAAATTATCTTAAATGGCAAATAACATTAAACAGATTAAGAAGACATCAACAAACGTTAAAGCCAAAACCATATTTTCAGTATTTTTGTTCTACTTTTATTTCACAATCGATCGATTAATTATATGTATTAAAAGTACTAAGAAGGTTCTCCAAAGAGAATGGTCCCGCATGAGGATGGCCTGTGACTCTACAGCATTCGGCCGAAACGCTCTGGATCTTGTGACGGATAGCATCTGTGGTTACCCAATGCAGCGCCAGGAGAAAAAGGAAGGACAGGTGGTGGAAGTGACATTTCAGGAAAAGGTGGAGGAAGTGAATAAGTTCCAGCATGACAAAAATCTGGAGCTGCATCAGATGTTGACGCTCGAGGGCCCCATAAGTCTCGCTTACCCCTTTCTTATCGCTGACATCACCCTGGAACTTCTTCATGAGCTTCTCTGCCACAGGGTCGTTGATGCCAAAGTATCTGTCCCTGATGTTTTGATGAGACAGTGGATCATTAGGATCAGTTGGTCTTTCATGCCTGAAGTTACATTTTTCATCTCTCTTACATTCTCCTTTAACCCAGAATGAGCATATGTGTATTCGATTTTTCTTGTAGCAAGGGTCTTTCCTTGCCAGCTTTGCTAGCAAGCCATTGGTATTTCGAACTTTACCAAGATTGGCATAAGGCATAGTATTATCTGTGCTTGCCAAATTTTTCTCTAACTTTTGGACGTGGAATTCCCTTCCAACTTCAGACTTTGGCATCTCATCTTGCTCTATGTTCAGTGCTGAATCTCTCACTTGTACTGGCAAACCATATTCGAGATCAAGAAGGCACGTCTGACATACATTCTTTATCTTAGAACAAGATTGGCATATCTGAGTTTTCTTGTAGCGCATCCCTTTACCAGGACAGCTTCGGAAGGCTGTGAATGGTCTCGTACAGATTTTGCACTCTTCGCCATATTTCTCTCTCATCATCCTAAGATATGGATTCTCTCCAAGACATGTCTGACACAATATCGGGAAATCACTTTCTTCCCAATTTTGTCTATTGTTTAAATTTCCTGACTTCGATGAGGTCATAAATCCGATTAACTGGCAAGCGATTCTTCTTGTCTAGGGATATGTACAACCGATCAACTGATCGGCCGATAATAAAGCAAAGAAGCAAAGAAAATGAATGCATTCCTTAAAAATATAAATATAAAAATTATTTGTGTTCATTTTGAGAAAAAAGAATTAAGATGCTAACAATTTGAGTTGTGTGATTTTAAAAATAATGACTTTTATAAATTATTTAAAGGTAAACCGAAGTTTACAAGCCCGGGAAGAACCAGTACTACTTGTAAATAAATGTTGTAATGGATAAATTGTCAGGTGGTAAAATAAATTACTGGGGAATGAAATGGTATTTGTCTAAAAGTAAAGATTTATTGATCAATATTCATTTCAACGCCGGCTTTTTTCTTTAGGACAAAATAAACTTTTTGAAATATCCCAAAAATCAATAAATACTCTTTTTTTATTTGATTTAAAAGCATGCAAAAATAGACAGAGAAAAATAGACAAAAATTACAATACAAATTGCAAAATCATTACAAAAAATTACAAATCAAACAAAGATTACAATAAATAACATCAAATATAAATAAAAATGAACGTTTATCTATATATTTGTTTTCCATATAACCAGCTCTTGAAAGATTCTCAATTTAAAAAGCAATAAATAAAATAAAACTTATTTATAAAAATTTATTCGTTTTGATTGTTTTGATTTTCTTTCTTTTCGATTTAACCAGACTTGTGCCACAACAATTCGTGGCCGGGTACACTGGTTTATTAATAAAATATCACCCTTCATCGCCTCGGTCCATTTGCAATCATTCAAACTGAAACAAAAGCCAATAATTGATATTTGACAAGCGATTTATTTGTGATTATTGTGAATTTGAATGAAATTACAAATTATAATATTATAAAAGTCTAAGATTGTCAAGTTGTTCGTTATTTTCTGGTACTAATGATGCCAAAACAATTACCAATGGCTTCAATAAATCATTTAAGTCTTCAAATATGTTGTGATATGATAAGGACATTACGTAATTCTAAACAAAATGTTAAGCGACTGGACTAATCTTGTTTGAATCGTTATTTAGGGTCCAACTACATCTAGGACTAAATTTTTGATTATTATTGTGGCGACATAAATTTAAAGTCTTAATTTTGACATTTTTTTCAGGACTTTTCAGGTTTTGCGAAGCCAGGGACCTCGTATATCTTATCTCAGCTTAAAATAAAAGTGATCACACTTAGTGACGATTAATTGTTAATGACGATATGTTTCTTTAGCACGTATATACCATTTAACCATCTGATTTCGTAAGCATTTCTCGCTCAATTGAGGACACGGAAAATATTCAAACTTTACGATAAAATGGTATTTTTTTATTAAATTAGTTCTTTTTATTTTTTTCTTATTATAAATAAATGAATTTATTACAGGGCTTTAGACATTTGATTTTGTTGATATGTTGTATATTGCTTTGTTTTTTGATTTTTGATTGCTTTTCATATTGTTCATTTGTGTCATCCGGCGAGTAGCTCGCCCGTGCCGGTAATTAATTAATAAATAAATCAATCAAGTCTAAAGAAACTATGAACAATGTTAACTTGTGAGATGAACAATGAAATGTCAATTAAGTATTCCCTATACACCATCAAGACAATTGGGAATGATTTCAGAATCTTATAGTTTGGGTTGAAATTTTGGCACTTCTTTGGAATTCGTCTAACGCCGGTTAGTAATTGCGACTGTAACTAACTGTAACTGTGTCCGTACTAACATGAACAAACAATTAATTGATTTATCAAATTTTAAAGGATTAAATTCTAGTACAATTTCAGACCCGTGCTGGGGTGAGCAAATAAGAAAGGCTAATGTTCCAACCAGCCACTTTGTGCTGAAGAGTCCGAGAAAAATTGGCGATTGCAAGTTGCTGTGCCAAATCAAAAAGAAAACTTGCTCTTTTATTTTTTTCGACCACGACAGTTCTATTTGCTACATAAACTTTAAAAAAGTGGAACCAAAAACAGTCAAACTCAGGTCGGGCCCTTTTACGATCTATGTCAGATACTGCTGAAGACGGCTGATTCCATTATCATAACAGTCATAATTTTAATAATTAAATTAATGGTTAAGTTATAATATATTCGACTGGAATAACGTGCAAAAATATGTTTTGAGTGAACCAGACATATACATAAGTTTTTGGTAAACGATTTCTACAGAGAAGATCTGGCAAGGACCTAGGCCACACTTTATTTATTTGCAATAAATAAATTTGTAATAAAATAAATTAATTTTTGTCAAATGTTCTTCTAATCTGGAATGCTTCATAGATTCATTTGAAAATACTGTTTTGCAAATCATGCACATTGGTAATGTTTTGTTCGTGGGTGACTCAATAAAGCCACATTTCAAATATTCTGTTACATTGTTTAAATTTCTTCTTAGGTTCAGGCATGATTTTAGCTGTGAAAGAATTTGCGGAAATGAACTGAATTAAGCCCAAATGACTTAAAACAGACTGAGCTGGACTCTTTGCAGTGTCCTCGGTAAAAGTCTCAAAAAAAAGTCACTTTTCTAATGTGTGGACAGCAACAAAACAACATATTCGAGACGTGCGCCTCCCCGTTCTCCCTCCTGGGACGACCACTGATCTGATCGTGATGATCAATCATTTTCGAGCATATTCTATCCTTACGGATTATTCAATTATATGCTCACTACGTGCTCAATCAAAATGTACAACGGCAAGGTTATTCATCTCATTAGAAGGTATATTCAGATATACCTACAGTCACATACACCTCAATACCAGCATTCTAATCACTCTTTAAGCCATTCTTTAAACCATTGCCCTCGGCAAATTCTGTCGTATTAATATTATGGCAAGCGACTTGAATAACCTTAAATAAAATGGTCCCACTACATCTGTAACTACGTTTTTTTTTTCATAAATTCGTATCAGTATTGCCGTAATACTTATTAAAACATAAAGTTTGAGTCTTAATTTTGCCATTTTCTTAAGGACAACTTTTTCCGAGCAAAGGGGCTAATCCGTGCCTCATCTATCTTATCTGACCTTATAATGAAAATGATCACACCGAGTGATGATTAATTGCTGGTAATAGTGACGATTTTTTTAGCACTTATAGTCAGTCCTCTCAGATTTTTACAAGTAATTGTCTCCAAATTGAGACCACTTCAGGAGATCAGGGCCGAAAAGCTTAAAGACTCCTTTGAGGAATCCCTGCTGCAGTGGCAGTTTCTTAATCTAAAATTGCAGCTACGAAAAATACTAAAACATAAAGCTAAAATGGTATTTTTTATTACATTAATTCATTTTATTTATTTATAATTTGTAAAGAAATTATGAAAAATATTTACTTGTGAGATAAATAATGAAATATCAATTATTACTTAAGTGCTCCACATATATCAAACCATATTTGAAAACGATTTCAGAATCTTAAAGTTTGGGTGGAAATTTTGGCAATGTTGTGGAATTCGTCTAACGCCGATGGTTAATAATTGCAACTGTAAATGTACTAACATGAACGAAAAATTAATTGATTGATCAAGTTTAAAATGATTAAATTCACATACAATTTCAGAACCTTGCTGGGGCGAGCAACTAAAAAAGTCCACCGTTCCAACCAGCCACTTTGCGCTCAAGAGTCCGAAAAAAGTTGGGGATTGCAAGTTGCTGTGCCAAATCCAAAAAATTTGTACTTTTGCTTTCTTCGACCATGTCAAATCCATTTGCTACTTAAATGTAGTAGAAGTGAAATCAAAGACTATCCAAGTCAACCCGGGCCCCTACACGATCTATGTCAAATTCTGTTGATTGTCGGAATGTAACTAAAATAACTTAACAATTGGTTTTGAGTAAATATTTAATTGATTTTCTATTGATTCAAGCAAGACTGTCTGATTCTTCCACGAGTCTGTAGATTGTTGTGTGGGTATTAAGCCTTTCATTAAGTTAGCCCATTCCAGTTTGTAGTAAAGTTGGTTGTCCAGATGGTTGTACAGTATTAGTTTATTTTGACAGAACATTAGTCGACAATTGTTAGGATATTTGATAAATCGGTGTCGAATAATATTGATTTAAATCGAGAAAAAGTGCCGGCAGATACCACCAAGACTGGCAAGGAGATCCAGACGACAACAACTCTGTTCAAAAAACATTTTTAGTGATATTAGTCGAGCACTTCCTCATGTTTGATTCATAAACATTTGTGTAACAAGCATCTACTTATAGGTACGATAAATTCAATTTATTTTAACGAATAGAATTAAATAAATTAAAAATAATCATCGATTCGAACAATAATGGCACAGTCTGTCACTAGTCTGTGATTATTTAACCTAGCAAAAAGAAATTTATCAAACCTAATGATGATCAATTGATGGCAATATTTTACTGACGATATATTGCTTAGCACTAAGAACGGTGTTATAAGCCATAACTTTATCAGTTAGTTAGTCTTAAAAACAATGTTGTCACCAAATTGAGGCTATGAACAATTTTCAATTCTTAGACTAAAATGGTAATCTAATCAGATTATTTGTATTTATTCTTTATTATAGTTATATTTATAATTTGTAAAGAAATTAAGAATATTTGTAATTATATGAGATAAATTAGAAAATATAAGTAAATAAAAGTAATGAATTCATTAAAATCAATGAATTACACAATCAATAATGTTTTCAGAAGCTCCAACTTTGGATCGGAATTTTAGCAGTGTTATGGAATTGCTCTAATGCTAATGGTTAATAATTTGCAACATTATTATTACATTATCTTTTTATTATTGTTGTTTTTCATTTGAAATGTGGCTTTTCAAAATTCATTCCAAGCTCATGCAGTTTTCTTCTGCAACCTCGAAATGCTCACAAGAATATGAAATTATGATGTGATTATGAAAATAAATATATAATATGAAGCTGATGATATCATTACATAAACATTATGATTACGATGAACTTAGGCTAGGACAACATGCAGAAATAATTATCTAATTTAATTAAATAAATAAATAAATTCATTTTCAATTTCAGAACCTTGCTGGGGCGAACAACTAAGAAAGGCTACCGTTCCAACCAGCCACTTTGCGCTCAAGAGTCCGAAAAAAGTTGGGGATTGCAAGTTGCTGTGCCAAATCCAAAAAATTTGCACTTTTGCTTTCTTTGACCATACCAATTCCGTTTGCTACTTAAATGTTATAGAAGTCAAATCAAATACTGTCCATGTCAGCCCTGGCCCATTCACGATCTATGTCAAATACTGTTGATTGACGAAATGTTCCTAAAATATTTTAATAAACGGTTTGGAGTAAATATTTCATTGATCTTCTAATGATTCATTCAAGACTATCTGATTCATCTATGTGTATAGATTGCCATGTAGGTATTAAGACTTTCATGAAGTAAGCCCTTTCCAGTTTGTTGTACAGATGGTTGTACAAGTATGGCTGTGAGGTACTAGCTTATCTCCATCATGACCTTTGATTCATAACCAATTGTATAACAAAACATCTATTTATAGTCACTATAAATTCAATTTAATTTCAAGAATAGAATTAAATTAGTTAAAAAATAATCATCGACTCGCAAAATAATGGCAGAGTCTGTCATTAGTCTGTGGTTATTTAACCTAGCAAAAAGAAATTTATCAAACCTAATGATGATTAATTGATGGCAATATTTTACTGACGATATATTGCGTAGCATTAAGTACGGTTTTATAAGGGAGGAGTCAGTCCCATCAAGTTTTCATAAATAGTTTATTAGCTATTAAAAATATAGTTATCCTGATATTTAGGCTACAAACATTTTCAATTCTTAAACTAAAATGGTAATTCAACCAGGTTACATTTATTTGTTTTTTTATTTTGAGTATATATATATAATTTGTAAGGAAATTAAGGATAATTGTAATTTTATGGGATAAATTAAAAAATAAGAATAAATAAAAAAAAAGAATTCATTAAAATCAATAAATCATCAAGACATAATCAAAAAAGTTTACAGAAGCTCAAACTTTGGATCGGGATTTTAGCTGTGTTATGGAATTGCTCTAATGCTAATGGTTAATAATTTGCAGCATTATTATTACATAATCACATTAGTATTGTTATTTATGAATATAAATATGTATTATGATGTTGATGATATCATTAAATAAACATTATGATTACGATGAACTTAGGCTAGGACAACATGTAGAAACAATTATCTAATTGAATTTAAAAATAAATAAATTCAATTTCAGAAGCTTGCTGGGGCGAACAACTAAAAAAGGCCACCGTTCCAACCAGCCACTTTGCGCTCAAGAGTCCGAAAAAAGTTGGCGATTGCAAGTTGCTGTGCCAAATCCAAAAAATTTGTACTTTTGCTTTCTTTGACCATACCAATTCCGTTTGCTACTTAAATGTTATAGAAGTGAAATCAAAGACCATCCAAGTCAACCCTGGCCCATTCACGATCTATGTCAAATTCTGTTGATTGACGAAATGTTCCTAAAATAATTTCTTAATAAACGGTTTTGAGTCATAATTTCATTGATTTTCTAATGATTCATTCAAGACTATCTGATTCTCCCATGTGTGTTTGGATTGTTGTATTAAGATCGTCATTAAGACAGCAATTTAAAGTTAATAGTCCAATAGGTAGTACAGTTGGTAATATCTCCGGTTGTTTGTGAAATGAAGTATACATGGAATTTTTTTATATCGAAATCCAATAGTGAACAAAGTTGTACTTTGGTCTTTTAGCCCATTTTAACAAAGAATTATCTTTATAAATTCTACTATCTGCTCCCCCAACGGACTCGAATTTGGGGTGTCTACTATAGCCGGTTGAAATTTTGAATTACATTAATTTTTGTCAAAATTTATTTTTACTTTCAAATTAAATAGCAAAGGTATAGTAGTATTTATTTTAAAACATTTAATGAAATTGTAGGTTAAAATTGATAAATGCTTCCATGTAGTCAGGAACCGGCGGAAGAACCGGTTGAAGAGGATGGTGCTGAGAAATTCGAGTTGGAGACGAACAAAGGCAGTTCAGCAGCAGAGGTCAAACTTATGAAAGTCAATGCTGTAGACGAAAGTGAATCGGTGATGAAACATAGAGAGAGAGAGAGAGAGACATTCTAAAATGTTTTGTTAGCCTGTGTAACGGCCGAAGTCGATGGCAACGGTAGTTCGGATCGAACGTTTTGCTGGGACAGTAGGAGACCACTCTGGTGTCCTAGGCGATGGAGCAGGTCTGTTAAGGACTCTTCCGGTCATAACTTTGATTATTCAACAAGAGGTTGTTACGAGATACAGGTTATAGGTGCAACAACTTGAAATCAATTGGTTATCCATGGCATTGAATGTCTGTTCGGGACGAACAGGTTTAAGAAGGGGGCACTTGTAACCCTGGCGACAAAACATTAATTAAATTTTGTAATTAAGTTTGAAATTAATTTTTGAAATTAAGTTAAGATTGATTGAGCTATGGAGAGAATAATCAACAAATTCTTAATGAAATACTTGGTGCACCACAACCTAATTGAGTGCAGCCAACATGGTTTCATTCCAGCTCGATCGACCACTACTAACATCCTTGAATGCACACAACAATGGACAGATGCTATACAGAATAAGCAAAATTTAGATATAAT
>MPNW01000735.1:0-27500 GCA_011800805.1 Hirudo medicinalis | reverse complement strand
TATCGGATGGGTTCATCTGAGGTCAGACGTCATGAGTTCTTGAAATCTTTCATCGGCAACATTGTCGCTGTCATAAACATCCACAACAACATCAACATAATCATAATCATCACCATTGACGCCATCGCCGTATTGACGATCATCATCGTCGTCGTCGTCATCATCATAATCGGTAACAACTTCATTAATATCATCATTATCACTATCATCATCATCATCATCATCATCATCATCATCATCATCACCAACAACAACAAGGGCATGGAGTGTTGTAGGACTTCGTGAAGGAGGTCAACCGTGGAGCTTCACGCTTGGAATCGATGCTCGTCGACATCGTCGTTGTATCGCTCGGGCGCCAAGTACACATGCCGTTGCCAAGCAACACACGACAACTTTTAAATCATTTCCTCCTTCATTGTCGTCGTCGTCGTTGTTTTTGCTGTTGTTGCTGTTGTTGTCGTCTGGAAATCCATGTTTTCCAAGGTGTCATCCGGGGTTTTTGATTTTGCTTATGCTCGGAGATATATATTGTTCCAAACCAGTTGCCAACAACACACATTCGAAGTCTTTTTTTTTTGTGTCCTTCACAGGAACAAATTTTAATGTTATCATTGCCTACGATCAGTTTTGGAATAAATTATGCTAATGTAAATGAGTTGAGTAATACGCCTACACTGTCAGAAAGGGTGGTTGTCGTTGTAAAAGTCTGTTGGTCAAGAGGCAGACGAATGCGAGGTTCGCGAAGGAAAATTTGTCTCATTTGTCGAAAAAATCTGGAAATGATGAAATCAATTGAACTGTCACAAAAGACCCGTTTATAAATTCATTCTTTTGTATCGATTCGACAAAATTTGCATCTGCTTGAAACAATCATGTTGATGCATCCGTTGAATTCAGTAAGGCTAAAATAGATTATGTGGTTTGTGTAGTATCTCTCGTAATTGTTGTCACAGATCTTATAGAATTCGTAAAAGTCTGACGTCGACGATGACGATGACGATGATGGTGGTGGTGATGGTGGTGGTAATATCGATGACGATGTCGATGACGACGATGATGACAATGATGCTAGTAAAGAGGAGGAGGAGGAAGATGATGGCTTATCTGAGACCCAGGAGAAAGCTCGAAATGGGTCAACCAGGATCCAATTGAGGACAAAACGCATCGACTGAACAATCTTCGAATTCGACTGTCGCCTAGCAACAGGACGCCGCCTTATTTATATGTTTACTTCGTTTAAAAGTTAAGTTGTCAAAAATGTCCGTTCTTATTATTTATTGGCTGGAAGATATTTGTGATGAAAATAATAATTTCAATTTGTGTTATAAAAAAACACAAACATGGCGGCGGTAAAATGCAGAATCAGAAACTGATTTTTCTTGAAATCCATCGATCGCCATCTTGGTAATGTCAATAGTCGATCAATGACTTCGACAACACCGTCAACAACGTCAACGTCATCATCATTATCACCATCAACAACAACAGCAACAATAGCATCACTATCTCGCTTGGTCGATACCTAAGACACCTAATGCTAATTACACCGCACTGCCAATGTAATCGAAATAAGCCACTCGAGAACAACCAAAAAAATTTGCACTCACCTTTCTTAATCAGGCAACTCTTATTCCTATATTTTCGCCAGCACTCCAAACCGTGCACTCCCGAGAAATAGATGGATTGAAGAATTGAAGCAAGTCCAGAGTGAAGGAATGAGAGATTTCTTTTCGTCCGTGGAAATCAGCGAAGTACTGGGCCTTTATAAAAGTCCTCTCCTTCTCAGAAACGGTCGACGGTTGCCGAGTTCAATACCTGACGAAGTCATCTTCCTTCCTTCCTTCCTTGTTTATATAGCCCTGGTAGCATTCAAGTATTGATCTAGCATTGTTGGCAGGGTGAGAAACTGGTATTCCATCTTTTAGTCTAGATATTTTCACGCTGATGTAATCAGGTGTAATTAATTTTAGATTTCATTTTAATGGATTTTCTTTTGTTCGAGCCAACATGTAACTTTATTTTTACCTTTATGTGTGCACACTGGGTCACTCCAAAGCGGAGAGAAACCGTAACGGAGAAGAATCAAAACGGCGAAAAAAAAATGCATTTTTCGTCAAATGCTTTACGAACCAAACAAATTAAATTATTTTTTATGGTTAGGGTTAAGGTTATGTTGAGGTTAGGGTTACTACAGATTTTCCTTTATGAGAATTTTGGTCCTTGAGAAAATGATACATAAAGTTTCTGTTTCTGATCAACAAAGGGACTTAGACGTTCTGTTTTATTCCGTTTTGGCGTAGACCATTTTTATACCCTTTGTATCGTAATTTGTTTATTTACACGTAAACAATCACTAATTTATTAGCTGAAAATGATCTAAATTGATGTCATGGATGATTACGTAATTAGAAATAAATAGTTGTCAAACAATGTCGATGTTACCACCCAAAACTCACACAACCTTTGCAATTAAAAACACAAAAACATTCGTTACCTTAAATTTTGAAATGTGAGGTATATATAATTCTTGGAAATTATTTTGGAATTTCCAGTGGACACCATTAATCAAAACATTAAGAAGCTCGTTGTTCCAACGATGGCATGGGTGAGACATTGAAGGATAAGAATACCATCCATCACTGGATCAAAGAGACCGTGGGATTTATTTTAAAGCGAATTTTGCAAAAAAGGTCTTTACGGTTGATTTGACTCGAGATAAATTGCGTGCAAAAACAAATTACGTCTGATGTATAAATGCGCTTTTTGAAAAACATCGTTTCGGGATTCATTCTTAAAATTCTTCGTCGTGAGATCAACTTCCAAATTTCAATTGAGTTTATTCAAATGCAGAAGCCCATTGGAGTAGCGTTCCTTTGAGATTTTGATCAATCACTTGATTGGTGTTCGATTGCATGGACGCCATCATTTCATGTATTTGCGATACTTTTGTCTTGCGAAAATATTTTTATTTTCTTTTGCCTTCTCAATTTAGACTTTGATTTTTCTAATAAAAACAGTGTATAAAGTGATTACAATGATTACTTTTGATAAAATGATTTAATAGTTTATCAATTTGTAGAAATTGCAAACACGAATACCAAGTGGAACATTTTACAAAAATATTAAAAGAATGTTCTGTTTCTTTTCTGTTAAATTGTGAAACATTTATTTGTAGATTTTACATACACAATAACATTACGTAAGACCAGATAAATTATAATTATAATTTAAGTGTTATAAAATAAAAGTTTAACATGATTATTTTAAAAATAATTAAACAAATTTATTTCGTAATAAATACATTTTAACTCTTTGGAAGAATATATATTTCAACGCCTACAATTGTTTAGAAAGTTCGAAGATTGTGTCTTACCTTCCTGCTGCTCAGCTCGGCCATATTTGATTACTTGCTCGCTTGTTCGTGTACTTGAATATTCATCGATCAAAATATTTACAATGGAAGCCGATAAAGTTAGCATGAGTCTCGACGATATTATTAAGTTGAATAAGGGCGGTAAGGGCCGTGGTAGGGGCCGTAGGGCGCCCAGAGGTGCTGCCAACACATCGTTTAATAGTGTGAAATCTTTCAATTCTGGACGCGGTAGAGGCAATTTTAGAAGCCCTCGTAGAGGCGGCCCCAGGGGCGGTGTTACCAAGAGATTTCAGAAGCAAAATAATTTTATTCCGGTAAGTTTCTGAATTGTTATTTCGAAGAGCTTCGAAGGCCCTTATTTTTATCACTTGATTGGATTTGGTTGAGGACTGAAGATGGCATTGTGCTTTTTCAGAGAAACATTGAGGGCATTTGGACCCATGATTTGTTCGAGGGAACTGCAGTTAGGGGAGAGGGCAAGCTCCTTATCTCCAATCTTGATTTTGGTGTCAATGATGATGACATGAAGGTTAGAAGAACAAACGTTTTAAATTATTAATGAGCATTATAAAAATGTAAAATTTTTGTATTTTCAGCAATTGTTCTCAGATTTTGGCCTACTAAAGAAGGCAGCAGTTCACTATGACGCTTCAGGCAGGTCCCTTGGGACTGCCGAAGTTATATTTTCCTCAAAACGAGATGCTATCCAAGCCATGAAACAGTATAACACAGTTCCCCTCGATGGTATGCCATGAAGGTTTTTATGGTCATCACAGCCTAGGGCCACGGCCTTATGCTGAACTGCTCGTACGATGACCGATGTCTGGCTCAAAAATTTTGAGAACTATCGAAAGGGCCATAGAATTTTGAAGAACCAGTAAGAGTTTTCATAAAGGAAAGGCTCATGCCAGACCGTCATCCTTGGATTTCTCTGGTTCCTCTTTAGATGGGCACTAAAGTGGTCACGTAGGCTGCAGTGGACTAGTTGTGATGGCGTTGTTCATTTCATCCCAGTATTTCAAATGTTTTCGTGTGATAAATAATTCTTATTCATCCGACTAAATGCGTCAGAGGAGTTTAATCTGGTGGTGACTTAAATATCCTTTTCGACATGATAGGAAGGCCCATGAAGATCCAAATCGTTGAGAGCACCCCTGTCAAGAAGCCAGCAGTAGTTCGGTGAGTGTTGGGCATTCGTTGTTGGCTTTTTTTGATATTTAAATATGTATTTTGATATGTATGCATCTTTTGATTATCGCCTTCGTGCTTTTAGGAATACAGTTGCATCTAACGTGACCAGGGGCAGAGGCAGGGCAGGGAGACAAAATGTCAACTTTGGCCAAAGGCTAAGGCATGTTTATTGTTCTCATTGAAACTGTTCACCTGATATTCATTGGTTGAATTTGATTTTGTCTAATCAGGGTTGATAATCATATTACTAGGCATTAAATACAGTAGCATTAACTTTTCCTTTGTAATGATTTTTAGGAATAATACTACAGTCAACATCACGTCGACCAGGGGTGCGGGCGGCAGGGGTCGCGGCCGCGGTAGAGGAAGAGGAGGCAGGGGAGGTCAGAGAGGAGCACCTCTGACCAAGGAACAACTTGATGAGCAGCTGGACAACTACAACAAGGTGAGTTTCAAGCAGTCTGGTCCCACAAACAAGACCATGAGTATATTGATTGAAAATGTGCTATTTTCAGATGGAAACTGATTGAGTTTAGTGGAGGTGTTGGCAATTGAATTCTGGAACGAGGACCACATTAGAGTTCTTATTTATTAAAAGATTCTCAACAGACTTGTAAATATGTGTTAAAGGACTGGTTTTATTTACGGTTTTCCAATATATTTGTGCTTGATCTGGCCTCCTTGTTTTCTGGGTCCTTTAAATTTTTTTAAAACTCATTTGTTTGGATTTGTTCAGAAAAAAAACGTTTTACTGGTTTAAACCACCACTTTTATCTTGTTTTTGACAATTTGTCTGAGGACAAGTGGCTGATGTAGCCTAAAACTTCGGTCTGAAGTGTGCATAAATGACTGACAACGATGGACATTATTGAGATGTTTATTCAATTGATGAGTGGTGAGGCATTTCCTGACATTATAAATACATTGATGGTGTGAGTCATTGCTGCCCATAGAATACTTTCAGCCTGATGTTACTGCCAAACAGTGACAACAGCTTGAGGCAGTTTGAGGGGTTGTGGAACTTCATTTTTGTGTTTGTGAAAGGAATGGACAATGTGCTCCTAAATCGGACGAAAAGATAAATGAGCATCGGGCAGACTGATAATGGAATGCAAAACAAAAAATTGAAGTCTAGATTCATGGCTGGAGATGACCAACTACAACTGAAGAGCGAGGTTTAGTTCTGTGGTCGTGTGTCGGCAAAAGCAAAACCAACATGTCAAATATGATAAATAAAATAATAACAAATTTAGACCCTAAATATGTCAAGCACAAGGTGCAAAAACATGTCATCAACAAAGAAAGTCCATTGGAAGCTTCTCGTCGTTTCGTTCAAGAGAGGTTTCACTATTTGCAATGCACTATTCCCAAGACATCAGCGTCGCAGGAGGGCAAAACTGTGCGCCACGACCAGGGCGTTCCTCTCTTCATAGTGATCTACCAAATCTTTCCACATTTTGTCCACACTGAGTAGTTCCTTATTGCCTGTCATTATTATGGTATAATTATCATGTTGTTATTATATCAACTCCATGTTATAACTTTATTAATAAATAACGAGGTAAAACAGGAACAAATGATTTTGAAAAAGCACACTTAGTTGACCTTAAGAAATATAAATATTTAAATAAAAAAAAATAAATAAACATCAGAGCCTAGTTTTCATCTTCAGGAATAATTGCTATGTAAACATTCCAGCACTTCTGACATGTTAGACTATAGAATTGAACTATTCCAATTTTTATAAAATGTCAGAGCAGTTAAGCCACTCAGAACCACTCACCCAATATAATGAGCCCCTCTTCTGCTCTCGTCAGAGCAACGTTTATCTGATGGGGGTCGATAACAAAACCAAGATGCTTCTCCTTCCACGATTTACTCGGAGTCCTTTCAATTTCCGAGCTGGGCATCGTCCTCACAGTTGACAAAATGACGAACTTCCTCTCAGAACCTAATGGATCATTATTATTAATCGAATTATATAACATAATAAAATAAAATAATATAATCAATCAATTACATTAAAATTAAATTCATGCCTCACAATTATAAACATTAAGAAAAAAGTATCGTGATATCATAAATATAATTCAGAGGAGTCAACTTAACAGCATGCATGTCAACCAAGCATGGCATACACAGATTCTCACTCGATCGAGAAACAAAGATGGTTACCCTGAGCAGATATAACCGTCGATACTGAAATTTTTTCGAGGTTTCTTGATCGCAAAAGTTTCAAAATCTCAGTGCACTGAGACCTGTATTGCGAGAGGATGATGATATCTTTTTGATCCACTTTATGGTGATGATACAGATTAAAGGCTATTTTGACCTGAAAAGGAGAAATATCATTAAACACGATGCACGTCGTGCCACGGAAATCAACTAATATTATTAAATATTCATCTTTTAAATCTCAGTCGATAATTGAAAATAAAAATCGTTTACTGCAAGCTGAGCCTGCTCAAGGTTTTTCTTAGATTGAAGACCTCCCTCTTCTGAGGAGTTGACAAGACTTTCCTCAGAACCTCCCAAGTGGACAAAAGCCATAGGCCTGTTTCTTCCTCCCGGCCAAAAGTCAAACTGCGACGGTCGCCTCTGGCTATCCCTGCCTGTTGTTAACTTCCCTTGATAAAACTGCTTCGAAGGAAATTCTGCAATGGCTTCGTGCTGCATCACAGAAATGAACACATATTTTAATGCCAAAGAAACGTAGAGCCGACATAGAATAAACAACTGACCATTCTGTATTGTTTGGTGAGCATGAACGCCTGCTCGTTGTATCTCTGGAACAGAGAAGTTTCCAATCCAAGTTTTGCAGCTGCTTTGTTCATGATAATTGGTCTCAATTGCTTGTGGTCTCCAATGAGGACAACGTGTTTGGCAAGGGTTCCCACTATCGGTACCAAGCTTTCGGGCTCTGTGCACATTCCGCACTCATCGATCAGGAGCTGATCATACGTAGATTAAAGATCATTTTATTTATAATATGTTTCAAGCAAATACTGAATTGATTGAAAAAGCTACCTGCTTGATGCAGTAATCTTTAAGTTTTCCAGCTCCAATACCAGTGCAAGTGATTACGATGACTTTGGCTCTCTCTATGAAAGATTTTTCTGCATTCTTCTTCAAATTTTTATACCTTGTCAGCATTCCTTCAAAGCTTTTGTCAACGTTTCCATTATCGTCATTGTTCACTTGGTTCATGAAATTTGGACCCATTGTCAATGCTCCTTCAAGTTCCAAAATTGTTTTGGCATAAACACACTTTTGCTCATTTCTGATCAAATGATGCAGAGTATAATCTCTCAATCTCTCGTCAGTTTTCTCATCCTGCAACTGGACTTTCTCCTTGACGAACGAAGTTAGGCAGGGCAGTGGGTAACATTTGTTTTCTTTTGATTGGCCATAAATTCTGAGAATTTCCATCTTTGGATTGAGGTCCAACAAGGCAGCTAAAGGAAAGAATCGGTATTTTATCTTCAAGGTTAGATCCGAACAATCCGGTCACAATGAGACTCACTTGCGATGACATCTACAGATTTGTTGGAAGGACCGCAACACATCACCTGGTCGAGACTATTCATGTTTAGGACATAAAATTGATTGACCAGTTGAGCCATGACGAAGGTTTTCCCAGTTCCGGGTGGACCTTGTATGAGTGAAAATGAAGAATTCATTGCTCTTTTTATGGCCTCCTCTTGAATCGAGTTTGGAGGGCGCGTGTTATCTGGCCAAGTGAGGGCAACATCTGAGCCTGAAACTGTCAATGAATAAAGTACATTAAAATAATTTATTTCAGGATAAATTCAAGATCTAATTATGAACAGAAATAATGATCTGGATTTTAAAATGAATTCCCAAAATCATGTCTTCCTTTGAATAAAATTGATGAAAAACAAAGAAACTAGTGTTGCAATTCAGGTGAAGGTCATGAAAGATCACAGCAACACAATGTTATTTTCATATAATTTAACAAATAAAAAAGTGGTCTAAATTTACTTTTGCATAAATACATATTTTAAACACTTCTAGAAAGCTCATGTTTACAATTGCAAATTCCAGAAACATCTTTTCACAAACATTTCGTACATTCGATGATAATAATAAGCCCAAGAATAACCTGGCCTAGGTATAAACTGTTTCAGGACTATTTTGGATGAAAGTTCTGAGCAATAAGTTAATTTTTCAAGGGACTCAATCATACGTCTGCAATCATTTATTAGCAATT
The DNA here is from genome assembly GCA_011800805.1 of Hirudo medicinalis. NCBI lineage: Eukaryota > Metazoa > Annelida > Clitellata > Hirudinida > Hirudinidae > Hirudo > Hirudo medicinalis. The sequence continues at coordinate 18,705 of MPNW01000735.1, read as the reverse complement.
AGTCAAATCTATAACAGCATAATTAATAATTAATATTTAAGTATTTATTTTCCACCAACAACAATCACCTCATTGGCAGTGACTGTTCAATCCACTCGATGGTGGCACATTTTCTTCCTACGGACTCTCTAACTTCGTTTGTAAACTTTGAGGAGTGTTGCATTAGTTTAAAAGCAAATTGTATTAAAGTGGATCCTGGGATAAGAGTTGCCTTCAGTAAGAGACAGTGGAAAGTCAGAGTCACAGGGTGACTCTCATTCACAATGTTTTTCATCTTTCGATCGACATCATCAGACCCGAGTACGACACCAGAGTATTGAATGCAGATGTAAGCAGAGCATGAATCGGTTCTGCTCTTTGTCGCCATCACGTCTTGCAGTTCATTTTCTTCTTCATCTGCAAAATACTTTAGACCCCTAGCTCTACAAAAATACTTGTCCAGCTGAAAGCTTCCCAATATCTCATTCTGTGGTTCATCAAAATCCCAGGTGATCAGGACATTGTGTATTATTGCAGGAACTCCATCATCGATGGAAGTTTGTGCAGCTTCCAAGGAAAGGACAGATCTCCACAACTGTTTGTATTCATTCAGTGATGCATAGCTATTTTTTGAAGCCAATTTGGATGGAACATTTGTAAAGCATTGAACGGGATCGGAGTTGTGTTCGACGCACACGTTCGTTGATTTCGTGATGGGGACCATTTGAATGTACGGAGTCAAAAGTCCCCGGTGTAATTTCGATGACACCTGCAACGCGACCAAGTCGGACTGCTGTAATTTCATTGAAAATTCACAAAAATGATTTCTTAATTGTCTGCTCTCAGAGCTCAGTTCAATAGCTTCTTCATCATCGATTGGTTCTCTACTGAAATGGGGATGTCCCTCATCTTCAAAATTCTCCTGGTTACTAGCATGCATAAGAAATCCCCAATCAACCTGTGTTACATTCCTAAAATATCTGCTAGAATTCAGATCTTTCCTCCAAAAAGATCTTGGAAACAAAGGAGGATTATTGTAAATCCTCTGCTTCCAGGAAAGAAGAGCCGACACGGAAGGAATCGCTGCGAGGTCCGGCAACTTGATCAAACCCAATTTAGCTGGCTTTAGTGAAAGTTGGGTTCTAAATGCAGCATGCCAGGCCATGGAATGCAATTCGATTTCGAAATCCCTTTTGATTTTCGTGACCGTCGCATTAATCCTGAGCGGACGATCCTGCAGCAAAGTGCAAACGAGAGCATTATGTGAGGCTTTGTCGTAATCCCTCGACACTCCTGACACGTGAGTACAATGTCGACATATCTCCGATATCTCCTCCCGAGTGAGCGAGGGTCGTCGATTTTCTATTCCGTCGATCACAAGACGATGCACAACGATGTCGATGTACCTTCTGATTGGAGATGTAAAGTGAGTATAGGCTTCTGTGTTCAACGAGTAGTGGAACTTCTGAGTGAATCCGGCATCTCCCGAGCAGATGTATTCCGACCTTTCTTGAAGCTTTTTAAGGAAGCTGTTGGCAACTACCGCCTGAGGAAGTTTGTCCAAGTCGTGCACCAGTGGGCGCAGTGAGCTCGGGTTCTGAGTTTCCAATGCAAGAACGATTTCATTCCATAACTTCTTAGGCACTAAGATATTGCCTGCATGTGGTGCAACAATGCAGCCACAAACCCCTTGACATCTGCACACATCTGGAAAAGTCTTGAAGAACCTCCTCAAACCAGTGCTCTTTGAGGCGATGCTGCAAAACTCTTCCTTCCACTGATCCATCTCTGATTGGTCTGGTGGGATTTGAATTCTCAATGGCGTGCAATTTTGAAATTTTTTCAGCAAGAACCGAGCAATAATTTTGTTCGCTTGGATCATCAGTTCGGCAATGAGTTCCCTGGAGTTCGGACCGTCCGTGGCAAAAAGGTCCATCTTCCACTCCATTGCGTCGGACCCCAGTCTCTCCCATCTCCATTTGGTTGCAATTTTATAAATTTCTCTGAGAGCATGTATTAGTTGGTGTGGATGCCTATTCAATAACTGAGCATCATCCATCAACACTGATTCGACTTCTCCATAGGTCAATCTGTGCTTCGATTTAACAAAAGTTCTCTTGATCGACACATCATTCTCACTCGCAAGATTTCCTTCTCCATCCAACTTCATGAAAATCGACAATGCCCTCCTTTTCATACCTTCCTTCAAACTGCAAATGTCCGTGCTGTAATTTTCTGGCAGCATGTGTATAGGGTCGCCATTGGGCGGATAAAAGGAGGTTGCCCTTTGCCTCACCTCCTTGTCGAGAGGACTTGCAGCAGCGACATAATACGACACATCCGATATGTGTATCGACAGAAGGATGGAGTCCGAATCGAGAGTTTTAAAACCAATGGCATCGTCTATGTCTTCTGTTTCTTCACCGTCGATTGTAAACACGAGCATGTCCGTGCAGTCTTCTCTGTTGCAATCTCCCAGAGGATCGAGAGGTGCACAAGAAGGTCTCGGCCCGAGACGTTCGGGAATATCGTATTCGATGTCCAAAATTTTCATGATATCATGCATGTTGGTACCCGGTTTTATGGCCGAGATCACAACTCCGAGAGGCAAGCCGCAATGCTTTTCCCATCGCAAGAGTTTGACTAAAAACAGTTGCTTTTGGCGACTGCCACAGATCACAGGAACATCTCTGAGCAGTTTCCTAGTGTTCGTGATCCCGTAGATGCTGACGTGTCCCTTTGTTTTCTTGGCATGTTCACTGGTGACGATTTTTATTAGCGGCATTTTATTGTTGATGGGAATCATTATGTCCACGTTTTGCTCATCAACGAAACAAACAAACTGTCTGTCCTCCACATCAATTCTTCTCTTCAACAAGGCCACAACTTCGCCCTTGATTATTTTGTCAGGGTTGTCAATGTCTTCAGGGTTAATGACCTTGACTAAAACTTCATCTCCATCCAAAGCAGTATTGCAAAGCCTTCTCGTTGGAATAATGATTTTAAATTTTAGGGGTTCGAACGGTCGTGCCAGTATCTTATTTGCCCCATTCATCCGAATATGACACCTGTGAGTATGTGCAACTTCAGTGCTTGGTAATGATTGCCACTCTTTTGGAGCGTTACTCGATGAAATATGATTGAGAGTATCTGGATCGATATTGTTCTGTCCATTTTCCAAGCTCTCCTGTAGGGTCAAACTGAAACCGCAGACTTCCTCGCTCGAATATTCCAACACCAACCGCTTGATAATCTCATCTGACTTCAACTGGAAACCTTCTTTCCACGTGGTATCATCAAAATCATCAATCGCTTCCCTATCCTCAATGTTGTCCTGACCAATATCATAATCTCTGGAAGAGCAAGCATCTTTAATTTCCTGGAGGGTCAATTCAGGTGGATTGATCTTATTTAACTCCTGACACTTTTTGAGAAACTCGATCCATATTTTGGAACATTCTCCCGTCGAGCAGAGCGTGACCGGATCCCCGACCACGGCCAAGTAAGACTTTGCCCTCGTGAAAACCGTATTGAGGAGTTTAGGCTGAGTGAGAAATCCCTCGTCATTGCAGCCGGTCTCATACTGGTAAGACAAAACCTTTTCACTGGTTCTCACCGTGCTCACGAACACGGCTCTGAACTCCATGCCTGAAATTATAAGAACCAAAATGAGTATTTTGCAAATTTTACAAAGTGTATGTAAGAAAGTCCTCTGAAGCAAAACATTGTTTGAAATGAAAATGGAATGTTGTTGATGGAACCTGGAACATTCTGCACCCTGATGACTGTGACACCACTCAATCCACGGGCCTTCATCCTCAATCCCCTCCTCACGTATCGTATCTGAAAACGCATCACATACATGAAATATATTCGATCAGTACTTGTCAGGGCATCTCTGACACTATGAATATGGTGCTACATAAAAGAACTACAGTTGCAATTAGTTAATTAACATCAAAAGTAACTCATTTGAAATCACTTCCAGCATGCTTTCCTACCTGGTCCATATAAGGGGATGTTACTAAAATGTGACTTGCACATCTTTCGCCCCATTCTGCAGGCCAATGGTCATAAAGGGCAGACACCCTCTCGACAATTTCCTCGACCTCTAGCAAGTTGTAAATGCTGACGCTTTCTTTGTTTACCTCCTCCTTGCCGGATACGGCAAAGAATTCCAGAGGACCGAACTCGCTCGCACATTCCACTTGTTTGGAAACCAGCGCATTGCCATAATAAATTTTCGAAATGAAGGCCAAGATGTCCTCTTGGTTTCTGTAGTTTTCGTTGAACAACATTAACGGCGGCTCTCGAAATCTCTTCAATTTTTCGTAGTGATCAAAAAGTCTTTCCATTAAGGAGCCAAAGCGTTGGTCCCTTGCAACCTGGTTGAAGACCTCTTCTCCCATCTGCATGTGATCTCCGACCACGACGATCTGCGTCTTTTTGTCCGCCAGCATCAACGGAATGATCGTACGACACTCGAGGTCCTGACCGGCCTCGTCGATGAAGATGTGAGAAAATCTTAACCCGTTGCCGAGAGGGTGGAGGTAAAACGAAGTTTCCAAGGTCGTCACGAAGATCTGATTGTCCTTTATGTCTGCCAATGTCGGCATTCTGAATCTCTCCTTTCTTTGATCGATTAAACAAAAATCTTTGACTTTCTCATCGATCGTCACCATCCTTCTGTCCTCTTGGTAGATTCGAATCGCTTTTAGTTGTTCAGTTTCCACATCACAGAAGTATCTCTTAAAGTATTCGTCGGCAGTCCTTAAAATAAAATAAAATAAAAGAATGTTAGAATAAAGATTTATTGTGAAAATTGTGACAATTACTCACTTGTTGGACTTTGTGCAGATCAATATTTTCGTCTCGCTTCTCCTCTGGGTTACCAACAATATGGAAGTCTTGGCGAGAGTTTCTGTTTTGCCGGTCCCGAACGGTCCATACACGACCATCGGAGGCTGAAAATCTGTGCCCTGAGAAAATGCGTGGACCAGCACTTTGTTTTGCTTCTCATTCAGTTCTGGATTCCTATGATTTCGAGTTTTTAAAAGATAAGATTGGAATGAAAATGACATGATGTCGAATAAGGAAATAATACACTCACTTTAATGCACGACTTCGACAAGCCTCGGCATTTTGCAGAGTCGGACACAAAAACTCCAAGTCGCAGTTGTCGACCGCATAATGCATCCTGCAGAAACTGTCTCTGTCCAACTGAAATTGTACTTCCGCTTTTAGCCTTTCCCCGGCTTTTAGATTCAACCGTTCAAAACACCTTTCAACGAGACATGAGACGCAGAGTAAGACGAGATTCGATAAAAACAAATAAACAGAATGCCTACTTTGCGTGAAATAATATTATCACTGACTCTCCTGTTATGTTTTTTTGGAGATTATCATCGAATTCGGGAATCAAGGCTTCGAAAATATCCTGGCACTCTCCCTCGAGCGGTTTAAACAAAACTTTTCTCACTGACTTCAGCATCAAGGAGCCTGCAAAATACAATGGCAAAAAATTGAGTTAGGAATATCAAAAAAGATGAAATGAATTATGAAAAAAAATATTTTAATAATACCAGCCATCAACCCTGGTTAAAAAACAAAATGTCAATAAGAATGCACATCTCGTAATTCTTAAAATGCAGGTTAACACAAAGACAAATCTACCTCAAATTGCCGACAAAAATAACACTGGCATAATAATAACAATGACAATAATAATAATAATAATAATCATAATAACAACGGCAATAATGATAACAAAAACAGCAACAATAAAAGTAATAACGACAACAATAATAATAATAACAACAATAATAGTAATAAAAAAAACAACAATAATAATAGCAACAACAGCACCAACAACAACAACAACAACAATACAAAAAACAACATAGCATCAGAAAAAATGTCAATGCTCCCACACTACCTTCGATGACCTGGTTTTCCAAGGATATCTTTCCATAAAGTTCACCTTCAGAGCACCTCCGCATACCTCCAAATTCACTCTCCAACACGTTGCAGAGTTCAATGGTCGTCTTCAAGTTGTACCTGGAATTGACAAGTTATTGGTAACTCTAATAATAAATTATTAATATTATTATTACTATTACTATTATTATTATTACTATTATTACTATGATGATTATTATTATTATTATTATTATTATTATTATTATTATTATTATTATTATTAATGTTGTTAACCAGAAAATGAAAATAATTAATCATGTTTTAATCAATCTCAAGAGTGTTTTCATCTCGTTGTGATGTATTTTTCAATAATTTGTGTACAAATTGGACTGGAGATGTGTTGAACATGCTCAGAAGGTTTGAACGACAAGAGCTGCAAATTCCAAATCGACCTCGATATGATCACGGATTGACTGAGTTCCTCCAGGTAAAGAAGGCCGTGCATTTTCCTCCTGTAGATGTCTTTGTGAAGCGGCATCATCACGGGATAGTCGGACATAATCTCGTCGACGTCTTTCGGCGGATATTTCGATAAAACATCTGCGATGCTCGCGTCGCCGAACTCCTCGTAGCGAATTATGTTTTCATTCAGGGGGGTCCATCTACGACAATGTTAATCATTTACAGTTGAGTGCTTGAGACAAATGTTCTTGATTCAACGTGAGAAATTACAATAAACATGCTAAATCTGAAAAAGCTTGAAATAGAAAAGATTTTAAAGTTTTAAATAATAAGCTGTCATTCAAATTATAATATGGAGAAAGAATATTAATAATTCTAAGCATCATCAATATTCATCTCGAATATGAATCCATCTAAAAATTGGCAAATAAACAAAAAACAAAAAAATCAAACATCCAATAATAAATCATTGAAAAATAACTACGAGGTGGCAATAATTCACCTGTCCAAGTTGAGGTTCAACCTGATCGTGTTAAGCTTTTCGAGATGAGCGTGCGATCCAACTTCGCATTTCACAGTCTTGACGATGACAGGGAAGCCGCCAAAATCAAATATGACCGTTTGACTGAAACATCCGAACATTTTGCTCTGGAACTTCAGGTAAACTTTACGTTCCTCGGAATCGTCCGGTCGAATCAGTGCCCCAGGAATGTATTGCTTCTCCTTTCCGCACGGTTCTTGCAACAGGCTGAAGTTGTTCCTGCTGTGCTCTTTCAGCAAATACACCTCTTTCAAGAATCTTTCCTGGGGACGCATAAAGTTAAGGAATCGTTTGAAATGAAGCAAAGGAATTTCTAATTTTCGGCGTAAAATTGAAATCCGCTCGCTCACCGATTTTATTTCAAAGAGCCATACGTGCTGACAGTTTTTTTCCGTGCTCCTGAACGCGAGTTCACTGTCGAACGTTATTTTTATTCCTTCGATGCGATCCACCATCTTGACGGGGTTTGTTGAATTTTAATGAATTTTAAAAATTAACATCGAAGCGATCGATCGAATTTCAAACGTACGACGTCCGACTTCACGTCAGCCTCTCGGTAGGCCTCCATGAACTTGCTCGCGGCAGAAAGGAGGTGATCTCGACCTGCGCTGTCGAATTTGACCTTTTTCCATCTCGTTCTTTCGTTCCATTCATCGAGTTCCGACTGTCCGTGCGCAAAGGTGCAGTAGTTTCGTTCGTCCGGGACGTTCGAATAGTAGCACTTGCCTTGGACGTGGCTAAACGAGATGATTTTTCCAAGTAATTTCTTAATATTCTATATTTTTTTTCGAATTTGTTAAACAGAAACGCATTTATTAAACTTATTGTTAATTAAAACGATAATTGTAATATATAAAACATGCAAGATGGAAACTAACTCTCTGCAGAGTTCAAATTTTGAGGCATAGGGAGGAATTCTGTGATTCCATTGCATGCAGGCATCGCTTTTCACGTTTTCCATGTGCTTCGACGTGTTCCTGTGAACCTCCAAATCCCTTACTCCGCTGAAACATTTTTCACAGAACGGGCAGTAATGTTTTTCCTCCTTCGCTATTTTGAACACTTCGACTTTCTTCAACTGGGAAACATTCCAAGGATTTTGCGGTCTCCTGGAAATGAAACCAGCCTCTCTGGTCATCGCCGCCTCTTCTGACGACGATTTATTTGCTGGAGTCTCGAATTTCTTTGCAGCAAGACCCGGATCGTGGTCTGCAAGAAATCGTCGAGATTTCCATGAAAAATTAAACAACGAAATGATTAACATTTAAATGGGAATGTTCTGAATCGAGTTATTACTTCCACTGCTGATCATCCACTTCCAGATCTCCAGTTCCTCCTGGCAATGAGCAAATTGACAGTCGTCAATTTTGCACGGCTTTTTGTCCTGCACGTTCCAGCAGATTTTAAAGTCATTGGCACGAGGAATGATTCTGGGAAGATGCCTCAGTCGTTGTTTTGCTTTCGGAATGTAGAAAGGCAGTCGTACGTCCACGGGTGGGCAGCAATGCCGGTGCACCTGCCGTTTTGGGGGTTCTCATACGAGACGGTTTTAACCGACCAACAAATGGAGCAAATCTTTTTGATGGTGTGTGGGGGGCTTACAGAAGGCACGTTTCTTGGGGCATCCCTTTTCCCAATACTTTTGAGTTCATTGAACTGCAAGCGTAAGTTCCTTCATTTTTTGTTGTTGAAGTGGTAAATACATTAAATACAAAATACTCTAATTTTATTACTAAGGCAGAAATAGTTTTATATTTACGTTAATTAAATTATTAAAAGAATTAACAGTAAATAACCCGTAATTGATAAATAATAACCTTTTCCGCGAATTCCAATGCCGAACATTTATTTTCCTCCTGAAATCTCCAAATTTGCAGCTCCAAAAGACTGTGAGGTTTCAAGCATTTCTCACCTTTTTTGTTGCAATATTTTTCATCCTGACAAACATTTTCCAGCATTTTGTAACTCGAGTAAGGAAATATCGGCATCAACGAGCCATTAAAGTTGTTTTCGTGAATCATCATCGCATATTTGGTCCAGTTGTGTTTTCCATTCCTGTTGGAGCAGTAGAGACCGTTCTCCGATTTACCGATGAGGCTTTTCTCTTTCAGGTAACATTCCCCGCACGCAAAACGAAGAAGGCCAGGAAAAGCTTTGCAGATCGACTCTACCCCGTTGAGCTCGGAAGCAGATTTGCTCCTGTGCGTTTTTATGAATTTCCAAATCGAAAAGAGTTTCTGCTTTTCCATGTTCCAAATGGTCTTCTCCTCTTCTGAATGTGGATAGCTGCAAATGCTACCTCGAAAGCAAGGATGCAAATTTCTGCACATTCTGTAAAGGCTGTAAAATTGTCCGTGCCCTGTTCTTTCTCTTATGGCGACCCACTTTCCCTCAGGCTTCTTCTGCACGACCAACATGTTCTCGTGGCAGTTGGAACAGCTGCCTGGCTTTTGCAGGCAAGCCTCGCAGGCGAGACCTACGTTGTAATCATCCAGTTTCAGCGGGAAGACACTGTTCGGAGGAAGCCCGATAATGAATGATCGTTCCTTGTTTACTCCTGAACTTTTATTTTGATCTTTTCTTACTTCTTCCCATTTGTCTGTCTCTGAGCAACCATCATCTACTGCAGGCTGCAATTCACCAAGGTTGTCCATATAGTTGATGTTGCCATGACAATCATCGTTGCATCCGACAAGTATCTCTTCCTCTGCAGCCACACTTGTAATACTGTTCTTCGAACCTTTCCTTGATCTGGACCTTCTTCTTGTTGGCTTTTGAGTTGTTTTAGATGATTTTGCCTGTTTCAGGTTTTTCAAACTCGGATATGTCCAAGAATCCTCGGAAACTTTGAGTTTCCTATCTACGATTAGCTTAAAAGTGTTGTCATTTTCTTCTGTAGTCTGACTTCCAAAGTCAGAATCACGAACCTCCTCTGAAATATCTTCAGAATCGATCAAACTAGAAACCTTTTCCGAACTGCTGCAAGATCTTTCCAAACTGTCTTGGCATTCTTCTGACATGTCGTCGGAGTCATCTTTATCTTCCTCCATTTCTTCCAGTTCTTTTTTCAAAGCCGCTCTGCGAGCTTCCCTTTCTTCGTGAAGTTTTGTATGAATTTTTCCTTTGGTGTGCTCGATCCACAATTCCTTTGTGGATCCGACCGGAATGTTGCAGACGTGGCATTGTTTCACTTTTTGCTTTTTGTGTTTGCCCGAACTTTTAGTTGCAGTTTGCTTCGACTTTTGGTCCTGTTTTGTTAACTTTCCAGATTTGTTTGCATCTCCATTGGGTTTTGATTCGGAAGCACCGTCAGTGTTCGATGGCATTACAACTTCTATCCTCTCTGAAAGTGGATCTTGACGTTTACTCAATTCCATTTTGTTGTGAGGAGCAGCCTCGCTAGGTGACCTCGATCTCCGTTCCAATTCGCTCCGAACAATTTCAAAGTCGCTTTGAGCACTCTCGTAATCATCCGAATCTTCGTCCAAATGTTCTTTCAAGGTCTGACTACTCGAAGCTCCAACGATTTTATTACTTTCTTCTTTGATTTCCACCAAAGCCCTATGTCTTCTCCCTTTCAAATGCTCATTCCAAGATCCTTTTGGGCCAGGAATGTCAACATTGCATAAGTCACAATGATATGCCCTTGCTTTGTTAGTGCTGCTTGGCTCTCTTTGTTGACTTGTACTTGCAGTTCCTTTTGAAGCCTGAGCAACTTTTGGTGCAATTTCTGAACTTCCAGAAGGATTTATTCTGAGGAGGTTCGTTCGAGTTTGATTTTGTTCAAAATTGATCGTAAATGAAATCTCTTTCAGAATGAGTTCCTGTGTATAAAAAGAATTGCTCAATGCACTTTTGCAAGTGCTAAGTCGAGTGCATTAACAAATTCACCTCGACGCCCTTAGGACGGAAGTCTTTCATCAATTTTGCGATCAGTGCCGACGCTTCATCGTATTTTTTTAATTTGCACAAGATTCTGGATTCCAGGGTCAGGAACTTGACCGACGATCGAGGAACAAGTTCTTTTGCTGTCAAAGGGATAAGCCTTGAAAATCTTAAAGTTCAGGCTAAATGTTTTTCAGCTACTTTGAATAATATTTATGATCCTAGTTACTAGTTTATCTTTTGCAAAGTAATTTTATCCACATTCATTTTCAAATTTGAGATAAATAAACAAGTAACACTCAAGAACTGAACCCTCTTTCATCAGAAAGACTTTAAAATATAAAAAAAAAATAACAAATCAAAACAAAACTCGGTCTGAAAATAAAGAAGTGAGTATGGCTGATTTACTTAAACTCACCCAATTCACAATTGTTTAGTGCATCCTTGTAATTTTCCTGATGGAAAACAAAACGTCTCAGTTAGTCGAGTTGGCAAAGTAATGGCGTCGAACGTGCGACTCAACATTAACAGTATTATTATATTATCGACACAAGCATTTATAAAACACTATTAAACTTGTTATTAAAATTAATATATTTCAATAAAATTCATTCCACTTAGACTAACGCTATTGGTTCAAGATTGCAACACTTTATCTCAAAAGTATGATTTCATAAAAACAAACTTTGGAAAATATAACCTTACCATATAATGTAGACAGAATGCCTTCTTATAGTGCAACTCGAACATCGTCACGCTGGCTTCGCACTCGTTGTACTTTGTCTTCCTGACGTGGTAAATGTGATGCAGGCCGATCAACTCGTCGTAGGCCATGGAGAAGTTTTTTAGGTGCATGCAAGCATCGATAGCTTGGATTTTGTTATTGATGAGTAATTCCGATTCCAGCTGGAATTTAAAAATTTAAAGATTTCGCATAAATTCGTGGACTTAGAAAAATAGGATCGGAAAGGATGAGGCATCGGAGCCTCGCTAAACTCGGTAATTTTGTTTTGAACTAACCAGAAAGTGACGTGCACCACAAAGGAGATCGAACCTGAAGTTTGACACAGTAATCAAAAGTTTGAAAATATTTACAATATTTTATTCAAACGAGTCAAAAAATATGTTCGACTAACCCAATCAGGCGGTCTTCGGGAATAATAATACATGGAATTCTTGGAAAAATGACTGAAAAATAAATAGTTTTCCCCTCAAAATATAAAACCAATCACAATGAAAATTTTGAATTAAAGCAGTTATTTCTCCACAAAAACAGTTATTAATAAGTTATCAATTTCATTAAAATTCATGAAGATCAAGTTTGAATAAATTTGATAATTTTCAATTTAATCTACAAACCTCCTCCATATTGCTCCAGTCTTAGTTTAATGACAGTTTGCGTGCATTCGCCAGGAATGCCGTTGGACAGTATCTTCTCTTTCAGTATTAGCAATTCTATGCACTGAATTCGTAGAATGTTTAAAAGATAATCAGTTATAACTTACTCTTCTCTTCATAAACTACACAAAACTAATACTCCTTAACATTTCAGGTACTGAGAAAGACAATCTCAACATGTCTTAAACTGACAAAATTAATTACTTTGCACTGGAAATTAATGTCAATGCATGCGAATATAGATTAATGTGGCATTGACAAATTACGTAATTCAAATAAATTTTAAATGCGTAATGTCATTACTAACAATTATTAATCCACCTACTCATCCATCTGCCCCTCCATCTTATCCACCCATTTCACTCATCCTTCATCATTTAGCATAAACAATTAACAATAAAATTAATATTTCAATGTGTCAAAAGAATCTTTTGATGTAAACCAATAAAACAAATACTATTATAATTAAATATTCATAATTAGTTTATTATGAAGAAGGATCTCATAAAAAATAAACAGATTCTAATGGGTTGAGTCCATTGTAAATGGCTTGTTAGCTAATCAGGGATTTTTGGGAATGGGGAGCAGGGTGAATGTCCCTCGAGTAGCTATTGCTCCCCTGATTTTTGGCAAGAATCACAAAAATTTGATTTTGTCAAGGGTTTTTGCAACCCTTGGAAAAAACTGAAATGATGAGGGACATCCCTGGTGATGACAGTGGATTGGCAGAAAGTCTGATCTCACTTCTGGATTAATTTTTAGAATCAATTCGACGTGCCGGAGGGCTTCTTCGAATTCGTAAAGCATGAACAGGGAGGCAGCCAAATGATGGTGGGCCTTGGTGTTTTGGATGTTGAAATAGATCGCTGTCGGTAAATAAACAAGCCGATGAATAAAATTTTCACTTTTTTTAAATAAAAATTTAACTCAAAATGCGACGGATACCCTTTCTCGAACATTCCATGCACTCGTGCGGACAGTCCTGTTTCGAACGTGTAAAGAATTAATTAGCCTGCATGAATAATTCGCAAAAGTAGACACATGTTTATAAAATTGCCTTCGCATATGTTATTGTTGTTATTATTTGCTCTCTCACCAGTCTCAGCCAGCAGAGAGCCACATTGCTGTACAGTTGGGACCTGGTGACGTCGAAGTTGGCGAGCGCCTGAGCCAGGTCGAGGGCAAAACTGTACGTAATTTGCGCTTGGTGATACCTTTTATTTTTGAAGCAATTCTTTCCACATTGTTTCAGATCTTCTACCATCTGATTAATCAAATCCTGAAATTGCACGTCCCAAGATCAGTCTGCCTAAAGGCAAAACAATCCTAACTAAAGCAAAATAAAATTTCTGCCCTCCACTGAAGTTTCCCGTGGTGAGGAACGTAAATTCGTTGATCAAATGAAATTTTATTTTTAAATTTAGAACTTTTTCGAAAGCCGGAGAAAAGTTTAGAAGATAACATAACATGTTTAATTATTATCCATTTATTAAGTCAGAATATAAGATTCTAAATACAAATACGATGACGACAGGAAGATCCAAGATCAAATCAAATACAAGTGCAACTACTTAATGTTTAGTAAACATTCTTTGTACAAAATGTTTCATTGCATTTCAACATATAAATATTCTGTCTTTGGAAAATAATGTTCAATGCATTCAGAGAATCAATGCCCTCAATGAACTCACCCATGATCCATATCTTTTTATATCTGCTTTCTGTTGGCTTCAAAAGTAAACATTTCTAATTTATTTAATACAAATTGTTTCGTGCGACAAATAAATGCTGATTGTTTAAGTGTACGACAAACGAAAGCTTAATTATTTTGAAGTAATTAATTTAGTTTTTGGAGTAAATTATCGAATTTTTTAGCGAATCGTTCGGGTTGTCGCCACAATTCAATATTACAAAGCTCATGTGTATTTTTTTTTTAAAAGCACCAACGAAAACACTTTTTAGAACAAAGGAAGTAACAGATTGTGGTCACCCACTTCATTTTAGCGATTAACTCATGAGCATTCCTCTCCCAAGACGGCAAATCGTCTGGAAGTTTCATCCAATGAGGAACTCCCACATACGGATTGACGGTCAACATGTCGAAAAAACTGATTCGTACTCCTGGAACAATACTTCAATCTCCCACCGCTCAACGCCTTTATAAAAGCGAAAGCCCAAAAAATCAGAGCTATTAATAGGCGCGGGAAGTACTGGACTTTCGCATTATTAATAATCATTTAGACATGAAACGACAAGAGTGTTTGAAAAAATCTGCTTCAAAACATGAATAAAATTTCTTAAAATTGTTAAATTTAAAAGATGACGGGAATTATTTGCGATTTGTGATCGAAAAGTTTTAAAACATCAAAATGGTCCTGGCTACGATGCACCTGTACAACTTAGGTCAACAATATAATCTGCCAGAATTAATGCATTTTTAAATAACAGAATTGGAACTGCCAAGAATTCGAATTATAAAACGCATTTGAGTTCGTTTAGCTTAAGACTTAATTCGACTTACGATTTCAAGAGATCTTCGCAACTAATTTTATATCCAAAAAGATAATGCTTCTTAGCAAGTGTGCCAAGTTTTAAATTATAATCCGCAAGCAGAATTTATTATCTCTTTAATTGCTTTGCTGAATCGAGCTCTTCAGCTCAGCAAGTGAAGGGGAAGTTGAAAATGATTATCTCATTCTTTAGCTGCTTTATTGATTTTCTCACACGTCTCAATCACGCTTCACCGACTAGGCGATCAAAAGAATGGGTGGACCGCCATTAGGTCTTGAGGCGTATTTATAACAATTGCATGCAATACGGGCATTTAGCTACATTTTGTGAAGGGCCAATTTTTTTTTCTGCCTGAGGGCCTGATCATTTTGAAATCGTGGTTGTCATTTATCAGCAGGCCGTGCATCAATTCGTGCATCTCGTGGCGTCAGTTACTTGAATATAAACTGCTTTTTGTTTGATTACTTTCAATAGATTTTGGGGCCTTTCACTGTTGTTCATGGCGTCTCTTTCTACACAGGGAATAACTTTTATTGCAAGGCTCATAAAATCTGTTTATTATAATAAGGCTCTGCATAAATGGTTTCATGTCCATGAATTGTTCAAGTGATAAACTTGAACGTACAGTAAATGGACGTTGTTAAAGATGAGTTCCGAAAAGAGGCTTAATAATACTGGAAAGGGACAAATAAAGACCTTAAAATGCTTGAATTGGTTCATTACAGAGTTGTCAGTCGCAGCTGTTAAGGTTAGAAGTCGTTATTTGAATGACCCTGAAAGTTATGGAACAAGTTCTTCTCCAGGAAGAGCTAAGAAAAAAAATCTGGATGAAGTCGGAGATGAGTTGTCCTCCGAGAAACTTTCAAGGTGATTAGAACAACAATAGACTTAAAAAATAAGCCAAATTTTGAGGTAATTCAATTGTCATACTCAGATGTCTTTAGAAGTGGTGTTTCGACATTTGTTAGGTGCAGTACAAATCATTTCTAAAAGGCTCTTAATTAAACATCAGCACAATTTCTCAGCGATGGTCCGAACCGCTATTTATTCGACTGTCTCACTCAAACTTGTTTTTCTTAGAGGAAAGCAGCTCGCTCCACAGACTTGAACTTTCATCAAAATCCTGTGGCGATTGTTTGCTAGCAAAACATACTTTAATTGCAAACGTTATTCAATTGTTCAATGTTCGAAAGATGCTTGGAGTCTGGTCTAGAATGAGTTGCATAAAAATAGCTTGAAACTTGTCCTGAATTCATCGAAAATAAAGTTCAGGAGCCAATTACTAAGAAATTACTAAGAGATAAAATATATTAACGGCTTTGATGAAAATTAAAATATGAAGATTTGATTTAATAAATATCAAACATTATCTTCGTTTGAGTTCAATATATCTGATAAAACTATGATTCTAATGTACTCCAGCACATTGTATGAAAAATTGATCCACGTGATTTCTGCACATAAGTAATTCTCGTAAAAAATATAAATTGGCCTTATTTATGAAGCAGGCCAATTCATAACCCTTGGCGGACCGGATCTGGTCCGTTGGCCGCCAGTTGAATACCTTGGTCTACAATGTTTTAAGCAGTGGCGGATTTAGGGTGGGGGGCGGGGAAGGCCATGGCCCCCCCGTGATTTTTAAAGTCTATGAACAAATCTACTTTATTTCAATAATTTACGACTTTGGATGAAAATATTAGTATTTTGTAATCAACAAGAACTAATGTAATGACACTGTCTCAATAGACAGATTCAAACCGGCAATACTACCCCAGCCTTCAACCCCAACAATCCACTGATAAGCTTTAGTCACAGTTCATTAGCGGATTCAGTGGCGGATGAACTTCGTCCTACTTGTGACCAAAGCTTGCACATAACACACACACCTAGCTCATGAGCAGGACGCTTAACTTCGCCCTTAACGTGCAAGATGAGACTACTTGCTACACCCAGCACATGACCACGATTCCCTTGTGTCAGGAGCTACCTTCCTTTCTGAGTGCCTACATAAGGCACCAAAGCGACTTTACACTCTCTACTTTATTACTATTCGCTTTTCTACTCCCTCTCAATTAACTTCGCAAAAATCGTTATCATTAAATATGTCAAATAAAAAACAAAGAAGCGAAAATATGATCCAGGGACAGAGCGCTTTAGTCCAAGACACAGTGACATTGCATTGGCCTCTAAGTTGGTGCCATCTGTTATGTTGAAAAATCCTGAAGCATTGTCCAGTGATAAGCTGAAGATGATTGCAGATGCTTTTCCAGACCTGCCATCGACACATGGCTTACAATCAGAGTATGAGCGATGGTGGGTAAAATGGCATGAAGATAAAGATGTTAGTGAAACAATTACCAAATTTTGTAGATTCTCTACGTAGGGCAGACAATGATTTATACCCAAATGTTAGAATGATTTTATTCATTTCGGCTTTCAGACCATCCACAACAGCTAGCTATGAAAGAAGTTTTCGACTCTCAAAAGGTTAAAAACTTATCTTCAATCTACGATAACAGCTGACAGACTAAATGGGCTATCTTTTATGAACATAAATCAAGATATTGAAATACCATCAGAGACAAAAGTTGACAATTTTTGTAGATTAGGTCCACATCGTCTTGCCTTTTTATAAAACTTTTACTTTGAATAAATTTGAATTTTTTAAATTAATTTGTTAAAGGTTCAAAAGTACAATAATAAGCAAAATGGCTATCAAATATCCGCCGGCTGATATTTGCATCAGCAAGCGATTTAGGCGTGACCCTAAGGGGTCTAGGTTCAAGTGTGCGCCCCCCCCGCCAAAGTGTTCTAGATCCGTCCATGGTTTTAAGCTTCAACTTCTTCCATTACCTCGAACAGGTAAACTAAAAGTTCCATCGGTCAAAATTGTAAACATTCCTTTGAAATGAATCTTTTAAGTGTTTCAGTTAAATAGACATTTAATCATTGACTGACATAATGGAAATTAAGGCTTTTTCCTCTTATAAATTATATTTTGTCTTTCATAAACTGTCAATTTTTTTTTTTCAAATTCAAATTAAAAAAAAAATTCAAATGTTTTCAAATTGGATAACTTAAAGTAAATGTTTCTCGGACATCAAAAAAATTAAGCAGATTTCGGATATTAATACTTTCATTTTAATATCGATGGCTTTAATGATTTTTGTTCTAATAATAAATTTATTTAAAATACTTGCTGCCTTTAAATTTATCCGCTTCTTTCAAGAAACGAGAGATTGCTGAAATATGACTAAGCGACAATGACATCTCATTGCACTCGTACGTTATCCAGGAAATACTCAAGATAGCACGAAATTTTGGGTTTTACCAGGTTTTAAAGGAAAGTGTGTTTGCAATCGCGTTACACCTGAACATAAATTAAGACTTAAGTAATTGTTGCAAGCTTTAATGATTATTTATTATTGCTAATTTAGAATTCACCAAAAAAATTATGAATGTGAATAACGAATTGAAAGTAGACTCCTTAGACTCTTAATGGCTCATCTGCTCAGCGTTCACTTCGCTCACTATGTCCGCTTTTATTAGTTAAAATATGTTTTCCATACTCAATGAAGTTTTTAAAGTTTTCTTTCTTAATAAGGAATTAAACTGCATCGAAACACACCAAATGGCATGATAAGAGAAATTACTTTCTTGTAATTTTTAAATTCAAAAATTTTTAAATTAATTTCTCTAAATTAACACCATATGTTGGAGCTTTACTTGGCTATAAATTGCTCACAAGGTTATAAAAGAAAGTTCAAGGTCATGGAAAAATCTTCTATGAAAACGCAAGGCAACGCGGAGTTTCTCACAGCGCGCAACTGGAAACATTTTTAAAATCGCATTTCGGGATCAACAAGCGCCACATAAACCGCATAAAATAGTGCTCTAGTTCAAAACATTGAAATCCTATTCAAGATTTGTTTATTTTGAAAACCAATTTAGAGGCTATTGGCAGCCAGCTGACAAATCTCAAAAACGACACCGGTTTCCCAATCTATTCC
>MPNW01000734.1:14362-28788 GCA_011800805.1 Hirudo medicinalis | reverse complement strand
ACTTACGTTTTTTATCACACATCCAAATTTTAAGAAGCAGCACTAATGATCAATTTTCATTATCAAATTAGATATGTGTATATCAGACGTAAATCGTTATAAAAATAAAATAATTGTACTATTATATCTGAATGAGAAATATAACCATCAGAAAGTTAGTCAATGAAATGAAATCATTTTTGATTCCTTGCTGTTCATGATTTGATTGATAAATCGAGTCATTTCGTTGATGTTCTGCATGGTGAATATGTGCACACATCCATCTCCTTCCAGTGTCAAACCTCTCGTTAAAAACCCACACATCCTTAAAGTTAAACGTATTTTTGATTTATATCATATTTCATTTTATTTAGCATCAATGTAAATATCTCGTTTTTCAGAGATGGTGAATATAAATAATAACTTAGAATATGGAACAATGCAAATGCTTACGAAATGAGTTTTCCTTCATAATCAATAGGCGATGTAAGTCTTTGAAGAAGACATGAAATTTATTAATGATGTAATCATTGGAATCATTAACGTTTTCAAGACTTACTGCCTGACAAATGGGTCGACACAACATAGAACAATCTCATCGTAAGCGTAGAAACTTTTTAAGTGAGATCTAAGATATAAAGTTATATTTCATTTATATTAAAATTAATCATGTATACTACATCCACACGTTATAAATATGTTATGATAATAAACAATCTGGGTGATAGACGATGTAATATTAAAAAAAAATTATATTCAGGCTGCATTCTGTAGCTGTATTATGTTTATATTTTTTATTTGAGTGAAAAAAAATTACAAAAGGTTAATCAAAATCTAATTTTTTAAATGCATTCCCTTTAAACTATTTAGATCGATAGCAATTGAAATACCATAAGAGGAGCGCCAGCGGGAACCCTCGGAGAGGGTTCGCTGAACGTTTCGGCTTTAAATCCTCTGATATTCTCCGGGGCCGGGTTCGCATCCGCTGATCAGCTCTCGTTGAGCATTATAAGAAGATTGATGCAATACTTCCTTGCAAATTAGATAGCGATCTTCTTGGTTGATCAGCTCTTACATAGCCTCAGCAGACTCACCGACTCGAGAGGGCGCTTAACTCAACTTCGTTGACTGTTGGCTGTAGTTTGCAGACACGTGACTGCCTAGTACTAAAATGGCTCCAACTTCTTATAAACCTCGTTCTAGCAAAGCACCGTTCCTAGAGGTTGCTCCTCGAGTGAAACGAATTGCTTTGTTGCGGGAGGTTACTTTAAACTATTCTCTTCTCGTCCATATCCTTAAACTATTTAGATCGATAGTATCTTATTTCCATAAATAATGAGTAATCAGTAAATAATTAATAAATTTCAAATGCTTCGTTCAAATATAAAATAAGTTTATGATGTGCTCACAGCTTTTCTTCACAGAAGAATGTGACTCCAGCTGAATTGAGTTGAGCACGAACCGATAGTCTTCTTATTCTGTTTCTGTTGTTGTAACAAATATCGAAGGCTCGCTTCATCGTATCGAGGCACGAATCAACCTCAGTAAACACAGACGTCATGTACTGGAGATCAAATTCTGCTGAAGAATTTGTCTGCTTCCACTGAAATGCCTTGCCATCTGTTGTGTAATAAACTCAAAGGATTCGAAGAATTTAAAAAAAAAAATAATTAGAAAATCTTGAGGATGTTGATGGAATTTACAGAAAGTTCCATTTATAGAAAGAGGCTTTCCATAATTGACGGCTTCTACGGGAAATTGTGGTTTAGGGTCGAACATCTCAAGAAAGGGTCATTACTGAAAGATCAGTAATTTTGGCGAGGGGAGGAGGGGGGGGGCAACGCTGTTGAGTGGCTGTTGTTGCCGCTGACCTTTGGCGAGAAGCCAAAAAAGGTCATCTCATATCTCATCAGGTTCTAAGACGGTTCCCCCCCTGCAAAGAAGCTTAAATGACGGCCCTGCTTTAGATGATTTCTGAGAGATACCCATGATTTGTACTGATCGCGCGAGGGGATCAAAAAGGGACAAGCAAAAGTAATGGCCCCTCGGAAATTTCATTACATTTTCATTTCATTTCGTTAAATAAATTATAATAATATTTATATTAAGTAATTAAATAATACTAAAGTCAATTCAACAACAGGTTTTAGCGCTATTTGGCACAAAGAAATAAATTTACGGTAAACTATGAGATTCACCAACCAAGAAGATCGCCATCTAATTTGCAAGGAAGTATTGCATCAATCTTCTTATAATGCTCCACAAGAGCTTCTAAACTCGCTGTAATTTTAATGTCAATCAATATAAATTAAAGTGTTTTTTAAACAGAGAATAAGCACAAATACTTAACCAAATTCAGGTTCATTTGCAAAGCCTTTGAAGCGAAATCCTTTTTGGCTTGCATCGATGAGGAAATGTTTTATTGAAGCTGAAGCATGTTTGTCTGAAAATTTAGGCCATTCGAGGTCAAAGATCGCGCACCCATTAAATTTGAATCAATTGATAGAATTCTGTCAAGAGTAGCTTGTTGATATTGTTAGTGAATTCTTAAAAACGGTTTATTTTTCAACCTTTAAGATATCCACGCGATGAATGTTCTTCAGTCTTCAAAGCGAGAACATAAGAAGCAGGATGTGTTGAACTTTTTCTCAGCACAAAGTATCCTCTAGGTTTGTCCATCAAATAGTTGATTGCTGAAAATAAATGCGTCATCAGTCCAATAGCCAGTTATTTGTTTTCGTATTAACAACAGGGTCCAGTCCCGGATTTAGGCATGGTCTGGATGTGCCACCGCGCAGGGGTTTCCACCATCCAATGAAAGAAATTTCGACTTGCATTTCAGAGTGATTAAAATAGATTTATTGCTCAAATGTAGCGCGCACAATCTGACAATATTATATATTTTGTATATAGCGTTGTCACTGCGATAAATTTGACCTATCCTACAACTAATTAATTAGGCGTAGCCACGGGAGCAAGGGGGGTTAAGGCGATATTATTAAAGTGCCCTTGATATTCTTTTAAATCCATATAATTCATAAGTAATAAATAATAACTCATAAATAATTTGTTGATCATAAAATGTGCTCCAGTAAATTAGAAAAGCGACTGACGTCAATATTTATTACATATTATAAGTTTCGATACCTAAATTGCAAGTGTCTTTGCTTTCCTTATGTGTCTTTAGTGTGAAATTATTTGTTTGCTGCTAATCCACCAGTACTACACTTTACTTTTGCAATATTTATGTACATAAAAAAATTTGCCCCTATCTCGAGTGATTTTAAAATCCTGGCTACGTCATTGTTGAAAATATTGTGCTTAAGTTGTGAAAATCTCCGTGTTTTCACCTTCTCAAATTCGGTTAGTAGGTCCTCAAAGGTGATCCCTTGCAGAATGTCGGAATCAGCCCATCAGAGCTAGGTAAGAACCGATCAGTACATATCGACATGTGAAGTCTGTCTTTTATCAGTTTCATCTTTGAGAACGAACGCTCCTCACTACAATTGCTGACCCTCAGCACCAGATACATGCGGAGTGCTCCACATTCGGAAATTATCCCTGAACTAATTTCTGTATTTATTAGTATCAGCTCTTGTTTAGCCCCTGCAGTTTTAGGGCAATTGCAAATCGGCCGGTATGGACCGGCGCGCTGGCTTAACATAACATTAATTTATAGTGGTTTAAGTAGACCAATGTCTATGTGATAAACCACTCCAGGCTTGTGAGTCTTCACCTGGGTAAATCCGGAGCTGGCAGGGTCGTCATTTCAGTTTCTGTCAGGGAAACAGATGCTTTTCAAATGTTTTTTTTTTCCGAAAAATAACGCTCCTTATCATGATTTTACAATTTCTTTTTGTAAAAGTATCATATACCCAATTATTCGTCTAAGAATCTGAGAGTTCCTAGTTACTTTTAACCGCTTTTTTACGTTTAGGTTTTGCATGAACTTCTGCATCCACATGAATTAATCTAATCAGTAATGGTATAATGGTAATCAATAGGTAAAATAATGACATACCGCAATCTCTGGAGAAGTTTGGTTTGAACCAGGAATCCAAATTGCTATTGTTGTTGATTTGACCTATATTAGCATTATTAACACTATTATTATTAATTTAATATTAATGGAATTAATCCTTACATCATAATTATTTATTTAAAGTAACATAAAGTATTAAAAGAAACATTTAAAATTTTATCGAAATGGAAGTCACTTAAGTCATAATTTTTAAAATATTGACAACTTATTTAATGCTTATTGACAAAAATTCGAATGCATAAATATTTGGCACTTCAATAAATATTTAATAAGTAATAATACTTAATTTACTTTACAATTTGTTAATATGCTATTTTTTTTAAGGACATGTATTGACATCTGAGAATTTATATTTTATTCTAAAACTAATAAGTCGTCCTGTCAAAACTAGAATTCTCAGAAACCCTTTTCCTTCCAAATCCAAAGTCCATGAATAATGGATAAGCAAATGAACTTACAAAACTTTGGGAAGCAATCGCCATTTACAAACGGTTGTTCTTTCAAAGGGGAAAAATTGTGGCTGTGATGAAAATGAAAAATAAACTGGTGAATATTTTTGGCGGAGTCGTAATACGACATGCAGTTGTATTATTTTGTGATTTTAAATTTTTTATAATAATAATAATAATTATTATTATTATTAATATTTTCACATTATTCTTTTCGCCTTCCAGCCGGTGAAGGATGAATCCGGAGCCCTACCAGTACTCTTAGTGATTTTTCCAAGCACTTTCCGTAAAATGTGTGGGCAGTGCCCAACAAGGAGATTTTTAATCTCCGAAACCTTAGGACGTCTTGGTATCAACTCCACTCCTTTCGCGAAGTCTTTTCTCAACTTTCCGAGTGCTCCTACGACTAACGGGAGGACCTTGGTTTTCATATTCCACATAAGGTTAATTTCGATCTCGAAATCCTTGTACTTGCTAATTTTGTCAGCTTCTTTAAGCGTGATGTTTTATCGTCAGGGACAGAAACATCCATTAGCATACAAGACTTGGATTTTCTGTCGTGGATGAGAATGTCAGGTCTGTTGGCTAAGATTTTTCTCTCCGTGATTATTATATAGTCCCACAAGATGGTATTCTCGTTTATATTTACCACACTTCGGGGTGTGTGTTCATACCATTTGTTGGGAACTTCACAACCAAGCTCATGGCATGCTACACAATGAACATAGCTGGCCATCCTGTTATGGTACAAATATTAGGTTGATGTCAGCACCGTGCAACCTGCTACGTGCAACGTGTATGGGGCTTACGGTTTCTTGGGCCTTGCCACAGACTCTGCAATTGTCATCTATCTGCTTCTTTAAAATCATACTTATTATTTATTTGTTTATTATTATTAATATTATTATTATCATTAATTTCTATCAATTACTCAACATATTGTGATTTTCGAAATGACTCATTATGAATGATACATCGCTAAACGTTCAAATGTTACTTTAACTTTGTTTTATGGTGAAGTAGTATGAATAAAATATTGTTCAAGAGCTTATCTCAAATCGTTTATTTCATACTTTTACTGCTTCTTTTCACGTAACGAATGAGGAAGCATTCTCAAACATCTTATGATCGAAGAGATAGATGCGTAGCCTTACATATCGCGCTGCGTTATCGAAATCTCAGAAAGTGTTCATACTTATTATTTCTTTCAGGTCTTGCCAGTGATTTGCTCCTGCTCATCCTAGCATCTATGCGAAAATTAGGATGTATTGATTGTTGAAATATTTATTTTTTTAGCGCATTAGTTATTAAACATCACTTGTAGCATTTGTGGGAATATTCGGAGAATTTTTCAAGAAGGGCTCCAGATCATAAACTCCTATGGGTATGAGTTTCATCGAATCTCTCTGGAAATAAACATTCTATTTTTAAGTGTGGACCTTAAGTAATATATGTTTCTCATAATATGAATCTCATAAAACCTCTGAGGCTTCATTGTTGGACAGAATTTTTGAATTTAAACTGGTAACNGCAATTTTTATAGGAAAATCTCAATATACCTGAGGGTCTGTTAGATTCAACGCTAGAAAAACTTGGAAAGTTAAGAGAACTATTTCCTTTTGGAAAAGTGCTGTGCTGAGACGACTCATCTCCAAATTCCTGACTTTTCGATGTCCTTGAACTCGATTTAAAAGTCTTAAGAAGTTGTTCTTCCATTTTTAAGTTCTTCTTTTCAATTCTGTTCAATTCTTCATGATGACCTGAGTTCAAGAAGGTACTTGAGAATGAGTCATCATGCAGAAATGGAGGATAGTTCCTTCCCCTTCCCAAAGTTTCTGTAGAATATTTATGAATGTCGGGCGAGGAAAAAAGGGACGTGACATCGAAAAGTTCAGAACTGTTGTTGGAATCCCTGAGTCTTGTGAAGGTACTTGAATGTAATCCGCCAGAACTTAAATTCCTTGAATGCCTGGTATTCATTTTGTGAGAAGTATTAATCAATGCCACCAATTTCAAATCCTTCTAACAGTGTAATTTTCATTGACTCAGACATCTTAAACAAATTTTTGTTTTGTAGCCTCTTCGTTGATAATGGAAATCATTCACGCATCAATGGTTAGAAGTTATGTCCTACGTGGGCCCCACGATAAACAAGTTTCTTGTGAATTAAACTAAATAATAGGTTTATTTATTTGCTGGAGCTCAATAAAAATGTTAATGTTTTGCTCTGGTGACCACATTCAAATATTGTTTGTTCAAAATGATGCGGTACCCGTAGACATATAAGAAGAGATATATCTAAAATGGTATCACGGAATAGATAGGACAAAGTCAAAGATATTCAACCTGTTGAACAAAATTCAGGCCACGTAGTTTGCTAACAGCTTTTGAATTTAAGCGATATCATATTCATTCATCGAGTGCTCTCGTTAAGGGATAAAGCATTAGCTGTTTGACAGCAGAGGTAAATGCGAAGGCTGATATTTAAATGCATATGGATGCGCTATTTGTGTAATAATGTTATTCATTAACAAGGTGGGCTTACAGGCTACCAACAGCCTGGGACACTAGCAACTAAAATGCGAAAGCTAAATGTACAGAAAACAAGGGCTTGAGTGAACTACAGTAAAAACCAAGGGAAAAGTGATACGTGCGCAAGGAGCTAGATTGTTAATTGTAAATAAATTCAGAGAGGTCGACTTTATTTATCAATATTTTGAATCGCTAGTTTTCTTCCTTTTTTTGCCGCGTGAGAAATATTGCTTAACTGATATTGAATACACATTAGTTTTCTTTAAGTTTTCTTGAATTATAATCTGTTGTAATTGATTAATGCTAATAGACGTTCGGCTCGACCCCGCCGGAACCGACGATTCAATTGAAAACGATTCGTCAGTCGGGTCGAGAGCTCGCGGAAGAGAAGAAGAAAGATGTAGTTTTGGAGGAAGAGGAAATACTACTAACGTTCATTAAAGGAAATGTTTAAATTCATATTGTTTGTAATGATCATTCTTACGATAGGGATGTGCATCTGAAATCTCTACATTGACACCCGGAGACGGCTCTTGTAAGGAATTTAAAGTTGAGATCGGATGCTGAGTCCATGTGCTTGAACTAGGCTTCGAATTGATTTTGATTTGTTTTAGGGTAGGATCCTTGAATGCTCTGCTGTTGGGAATTGTTGAAATAGTTTTGTTAATTGTTCTAAAACTATGTTATGTGGTTCTGTAGCACTCGGAAGTTGGTGAGAAGTTGCAGCGAGTGGCTTGTCGTGGTGAAGTTGTCGATAGAAACTTTGTTGTAGAAAGACTGTAGTCAAGTTCCTTAATTGCTTAAAGTTGACAGTTACATTCGGATGTTTATTAAACTATTAATTATTGTTTTCCGTTTACTTCCATAATTTTCAATAGGTAATGGGTACAGACACCCTAAAAGAGACTATAGAGATTAGTAGAGAGTAGATTGAACAGCTCAGCGGAAAGCGAAACTGGAACACATGGAAATTCCGAATAACGATCATGCTGCGAGGAGTAAAGAATGCTTTCGAAATAATCGATGGTCGATTAAATATGCCTGATCAACCAGCCGTTAGTGCTGCTGATGAAGCGATTAATCAGTTCAGACTTAAGAAAAGCCTGACGGACGGAGCAATGAAATCCTTCAGTGCCTTTATCTACAATAAATGCGTCGAAAGATTTTGGGTTTTGCCAAATGTCCGCAGAAGTGGAAAATATCTTACTCCATCACGGCGTCGAGGCTCACAGAATTCGTGATGTCTAACCAATACGTGGACATATCAGTCTAAAAGAGAGGAGTACCAGGTGTACCCGGTTGCATCGAGCATACCTCAATGATTTGGGAGACTATCCAGAGAGCCAAGAGGAGCTGGGTGAGTCCGTACGTCGTGTGGTTGGACCTAGCGAACGCGTATGGGTCGTTGCCACACCAGCTCCTTTGGAAAACGTTGGAGGGCAAACATGTGCCACAGCCAGTTATCCACATCCTTCAGGAATACCTTAGCGGGTTCAAGATGCGTTTTTACACCAAGACAAACACTACAAGGTGGGTTCCTCTGAAGGTTGGGATAGCTATGACGTGCACGATTTCCCCTTCCCTGTTCGTAATGGCGATGCTGAAGACGACTGGGTCCAATATCCCAGAGTCGCACATTGGTAAAGGATTGCACATGCCTCCAATAAAGGCATTCATGGATGACACTACCCTGATCACAGGAAGCAGGTTGTTCATAAACCCTTGACAAATTAGACGGCCTGCTAGGGTACTGTCCAGGCCAGATTAAGGGAGGCTGAAGGGCCCTGGCCCCGGGCCACCCACCAAGAGGGGCCTCCCACCTATACAGGCTTTCGAAAAAATCTCACAAAATACGTAGTCATAACTAGGAACTGGTTCTTCTTCTCTCTCTCTCTTTAATGGATGTGTTTACTGTTTCAGGTGCAGATTGATGTGTTTAAATAATGCAAAATGTGAGTCTTCTCAGCTTTCGTCTATTGGATTCTGTGATTGGAAAATTTCACAAGAACGTCTACATAGTCATGAGCAGTCAACAGAACATTTCAATAGGAGGTTAAAAGCAATTGGGTGAAATGATACGGAGCTAACACAACAGGTCGAGCGTCTAGAGCAGTACTGGAGACCGGTGTTGTAAAGAGTAGTCAGTGTTATTAAATTTATTGCCGAGCCTTAGAGACTTAGTGTTTAGAGGAGACAACGAATTGGTTGGATCACCTAGAAATGGAAACTTTCTGAATTCATCGCCCATTACGCCCCTTTCTTGCACAGCATATCGAAACTCGAGCCAATTGCGGCAAAGGACACATATACTATCTGTCATCTACAATAATGAAAGAGCTTGTCAGTGTAATTTGTGAATAAGTCCTCGGAGAAATCAAAGTACTACTCCATCTCTTTGGATTCTATACGCGATGCAGCCCACATTGTCCAACTGGCCCTTGTATTGAGGTACATGGAGAAAGATGGCCCAGTGGAACGCTTTGTAATGTTCATGGCAAACAAAGGCCATGGCGCTCAAGAGATGTTCAATGCATTGATGGAATTTTTGAAGATACATGACCTAGATCTGGGAAACTGCCTCGGACAAAGCTACGACAATACATCTGCAAGCTGCAATCTGAAAGCTGTTCGTCTTCTTCACAATTTCAACGCATCGGCATCAACTTTTGAGTGAGGCTTTGAAACATTCATCATTGATTCGTCATTGACTCTCAAACGTGTCACAACAACGCTTTGGTCCTGCAGAGCTGACGCAACGAAGGCACTTAAGCATGACTACCAGCAGATTAAGGATGTACTGAAACAAATTGATGATGACATTGAAGAAAAAAAGGGTGTGTGTGCACTGTTAAGACAGATAAATCNTCCTGCAGAGCTGACGCAACGAAGGCACTTAAGCATGACTACCAGCAGATTAAGGATGTACTGAAACAAATTGATGATGACATTGAAGAAAAAAAGGGTGTGTGTGCACTGTTAAGACAGATAAATCAGCTTGAAACAGGTATTTACAACATCTTCTGGATTTATATCCTGCAAAGTACAGATGCTTACTAATAACAATCTGTAACATGCAAAACTCGATCTAAATACTGCTGTAGCGTCACTGACCATCTTGAAAATCTATGCAGAATGTGGAAGTCCACAAAACAATAAATGCCAGTTATGCTGTCAGTCAGAGTGTGAGTATGAAGATATAATAGAAGCTTATGTGCAAATCCTCCCTCACAGGCAAACAAATTACTTAATGATCATTCCAACAGCCACTCAACTTCAAACAAAGCAAAAGTTTGATCATCAAAAATATAATTTTATTATGTGGAATTTGGATGAAGTTGGAACAGTTTTCATGATCTTAAATAAAGCAATTCTCAAATGGATCTTTACCTGGACTTGTCTCAGTTAGAAAATGATCTCATTTATGGCAGAATTGAAATCACATGGAAGATTAATGTTGTCAACCATAAAAATTAAATAGAAAATTTACCTTTTTTTTTGTAAATTAGCACTTGGAACATAGAATACAAATATGCTTTAATAGCACTTGATGTTTATGATAACCTATAAATATAATACTAGGAAGCAAAAGCTTAAAATTTGCACTTAACCAACTGTCCCACCCAAATAACAACAGAAATGATAAAAAAATAACTATTTAAAAAAAAGCACAAATCACTGCATCATCACATTAAGAACTGGGTTATTTCTTTCAAGCAGATGCACCTTGTTGGCTCGGATTATCATTGTGAAGAATGTGAGACGAAGAAGGTGCTCCTTCTGTCAATCTTCTCGATGCCAAAGTTGCTTAAATGAAAACATTACAGAATTAAAATGCAAAGAATAAATAAAACTAAGGATTAATATTAACAAGGTAAATATCAAGAGTTACATAAAAACATGAATATTACTGGTTTGGTTGGCTATCAAAGGAGTCTGCTCATCAGGCACTTCAAGAGGATTTTCTGATGTCTCCTGAGCGAGTATCAATTTGTTGCAAAGGGGACACGTCCGTCTGTTTTCAGTCAGCCATGGATCGATGCAGTCCTGGTGGTATGCTCAAGACAAAAAAAAAGAACACCATTAAACAATCTGGCTAGAGTTAATGATATTTCCAACTTAAAGAAACATAATTTTTATTACCACAGCCATAAATTTCACATGTTGATGTTTATATTTATGTAGACACACATGACCAGGAGAGGCCAACCATTCATATAGAACTGCTTCCCAAAGGTGCTTAAAGTAAAGCAAGCCAGGTTGTGAACATGACACAGTAAGACTGGTGCTCGATATCTTGTATTTAAGAATGCTAGTCTCTGAACTAATTTGCATGCCACAAATTATAAGAATCTGAATGCAGTCTCAACCTAAGCTACTGATCATTCTAATTTGATAGGGCTGGACCAGATTTCAATCAGCTTGGAAGAGTTCTAAAACTTGTGGTGGTACAAGCTGGGTTGTGAACATGACACTTTTGCTTCTATTAAGCAAGCTGTAAGAATGCAAATCCTCAATCTAATTTGCATACCACCATTTGCCACTATCCTGAAACCTTGTTTGCTACAACTGGCTTTATTGGGAGCAAATTAGTTACCATGGTTGCATGGCAATATTCTCAGCTTGTCATTAACTTTAAAGTCTTCCAGACACACAGCACAAGTATCATAGAAGTCTCCTTTCTTGAACCTCCTCAAGGGTAACAGTCTCAACACCGATCTTGACAATCGTTGTCTCCACTGATTCACAAGTCCTGAGGTGAACCTCATCAACTTTTCAAAAGAAATAAATACTGTTTCATCCTTTTCATTTAACTAAAAAAGATCACACATAATCACCATCCTCAAAAATAAATTATTTGAGGTCAAAAACTGTTGAGTTTTTATGAAATATTAAAGGGAAAAAAAAAGGAAAAAATTAGTTTTTTTAAACTTCTATTTCAAATCATTTATCAACCGAGCCCTATGGTCTTAATTATGCTCAGAAATAAATTATATTCTCCAAGTCTCTTTCAAAAATATTCAATAGAAACTGTTAGATGGAAGGGTTGTCCAACTTCAAAATTTACATGAAAAACACCAATAATATATTTTAACTGACCAAGAAAATGATGATAAAGATGAGACAGAGAAGCATTCCAATAACCAGGGGAATGAGGAACAATCCAAAAGAGCTAGGAAAATGATCTTCAATTTCCACAGAAAAACTGAAAAGAATTGAATATGATATTTCCATACAAGAAAAGTCAAGGAGAAGCTCACTTGGGCTCCAAATAATTTGAGAGAATTTGTTCTGATGACTTGCCAATAAAAAAAGAAGGTATAAGAATGGATCCTATAAGTTGAACAAGTGTTTTTAGAGTGATTTCTTCTCCAAAAATTGATAAATTAACAAACTAAATTAAAGGTCAAAAAGGAATTATTTTATGTAACTTCACATATGTTCATTGAAAAGATACTTAACTTCTAAATAATTTAGTTAAGAATGCACCCATTCTATTTATTTAAGCACATGTTTTATATGCAGAAATATCCACAACAAAAAGGCACTGAAAAACTATCAAATAAAATAAATAAAATTTTTATATTAATTTATATTTTCAAACACTAAAAATTTTAATAAATTTTCAAACCGGAGCTTCCAGACATAGTTATCAGGTCATCAAAATTTGGATCAAATATCAAGGCAGCTTTAAATCCAGATCTTTGTACATTTAGAACCTTAAGCATTTAACCTCACATAGAACTAGGTGAAGATGATGGAATGAATGGTAATAAAACAAAACATACCTTTTCAACAAATGAACAATCATGCCTTCTCACAAGGCCAATAAAAGGAAGTGAAGAGTTGTATGAAGAAGGAGGCTTAACTGGGATACAAGCATTAAGTGGAATAGTTAACCAAACATGACCCTAATGTTGAAACAATACAAGTATTATCTGATGTGTTAACTCATCTGTGCTAAGTAAACTTACCACAAACTTGTCATTAAGCAAACTTAGTCCAAAAGCTGATGATAATGATGGCAACGTCACAATTGTTTCATTCTTTTCATTTAACTAAAAATAAAACTTTCATTGCACCATTATCCAAACATCATAAGTATCAGTTTTTATATTTAAGGAACACGATGTAAAAGTCACAGTGCATACCACTACACTAATTTGGTTACATCAAAAATCAAAACTTAAGTAATACCAACAACAGTAATTGTGGCTGGAGAAGTTGTTCTGCAAACCAGTAGCATGACGCCCACCAAAAAAATTCTGTTTTAATCAACAATCAATTTTAGATTTAAATCAATACTAGTGTCTTACTGGACTATTATGATATTAAATTTGTCAAAGTTCTTAAATTAATGAGAAATAAAAGCTTGCAATTGCTACAGATTAGAAAGTAGATTTCATTCTTACAGCGAATACCTTGACTACGTTGGAAGATTTAGAAAATAACTAACGATAATTTAGTTAGATAGCTGAAGTATCTTTTAAGCTTGCTTGGCTTCTTATTTAATGTGCATTTTAAGCCAATAAAAGTAAATTTTTACAATACTTACTTCTCGGCCATTTTAAGAGAGCAAATATATACTTAAACAGTTTGAAGGTTATAACGTAAGCATGGAAGACATCTAACTACAGATGTTTTGTATATTAATAGAGGCTCGATTGGATTAGTTATTTTCGTAAAACGAAATAAGCGTACTCAGAAATCCGCCACAAAAACAATCAAAATCATAAACAATAACTAAATATAACTAAAGTCACATGCAGAATGTTAATACAAAATACAGGTAATATTATTATATCACTGACTTATATACTAATTCTTAGTTGCGTTAAACAAAAAATCATGACTTTTTTTTCATTCGTAAAAACAAAATTTAGGACATGTATATTTAATCACTAAATATTTTTAAATAAAATAAAATAATACCAAGTAATAGATACAAAATAAAACAAAGTATATCAAAGTAGCTCATAAATCTTATCTTGTGTAAACACTGCAACTTCGAAGTTAATTTTTAGGCTTTAAGAGGGAGGTCGGTGTCGCTACACATCGAGGTTCGATTTTCGGAGCAGGTCTGACATACGAAGCAATTCTATATTTCTTGGAACGCTGCGACTTAAGCTCCGTTGTACGAGAATATGCCGGAAAAACAACCAGAACCGGGCACCCAAGGCCAAAAGCAGCCCTTGAAACCTTGTTGTGCCTGCCCCGAGACGAGAAAACCACGAGATGAATGGTAAGGTTTTGAAAGTCATAACAGTATTCTACTACATTCTTTAATATTTGCCTGTCGTAACAGCATCGCTAAAAACGGAGAAGAGAATTGTCTGGAGCTTATTGAACAACACAAAGAATGCATGAGGAAACTCGGATTTAAAATTTGATGCGCCAATGTGGCTTTATTTCTTAGTAACAATAAA
>MPNW01000734.1:0-13995 GCA_011800805.1 Hirudo medicinalis | reverse complement strand
TAACAGCATCGCTAAAAACGGAGAAGAGAATTGTCTGGAGCTTATTGAACAACACAAAGAATGCATGAGGAAACTCGGATTTAAAATTTGATGCGCCAATGTGGCTTTATTTCTTAGTAACAATAAATTGCTTCATCTTGAATCATTTGACATGATCAAAATCTTTATACCTGATCAATTTTTAAAAAGACACTTTTGCCAAACAATATTTAAATGTTAAATTCATTATGCTTTGAGTGAATAGCAGGTTGTCACACATTGCATGTGATTAACTTGAAAGCACATTCCTAGAAATGAGAAGTCGCATCATCTCGTTTGTACCTACAAATCGCAAAATTATAAAAACCTTTTGAACATTTATGTGCATAATAAGCGCACCTTCAATGATGTGGTGGAGCCTTGCATCTCTATAGTACTGTTGCACTGGGTATTCTTTCAAATAACCATAACCACCAAACATCTGAATTGCATCATCACAAACCTGTAAAAAGTATGTTGCAGTATATTGGTCACAATTTAATTAAAGCAAATGTAAAGAAAACCTTTGAACATTGTTCTGTGACAAAGAGTTTTGCCATGGAAGCCAATGGGACATAATTAGGAGATTTGGACTCGAGTGATTTAGCTGCATGCCGAACCATGAGCCTAGAGGCCACGACAGATGTTGCCATTTCTGCGAACTTGAACTGAAGGTACTGGGAATATCAGAAACATAGCAGGTTAGGTTGCATTCCTGCATTCTGCAGTAACAGCAATATGCAGTTGTAATGTCTCGTGTTCACAATGCGGTCCACACCCCAGAATAGTGCCCTCGGGAATGAGCACTATGAAATGGTCGGAGGATTTGTAATGCCTTCACATACATAAAGAACTCAAAGTATTGCCAAATACCAATCTAAAAATATCTGTTTGTTTCCAATTAGATAATTTTTAAGGATTTTAATTCTCCTACTTAAGACAGTTTCAATGATTCTATTTAATGACATATTTGAATGATCGAAAAACACATAAACTAATTTAGGTGATCATTCTGCTATTATACAGGTCATAAAATGTCCTAAATTACTGAAACTTGGATTTTTAGTACTAAAAAGTTCTTAAAAAATGAGGGAAGTCCTAAAAAGATTAAAAAAAAGTCCTAAAATTTAGTCATTCATCAACTGTCTTATTCTGTATTATTGTGATCGTACATTTATTTATTTACTTATTCGAATAAACAAACCGAGCCATACCTTGCCACTTACACTTTAATTGCAAACATCATTCCATCATGTTTCGAACGTAACTCTCTAAACTAAAGTATAAACTGTTAAAACTACAAACTGTTACTACTAACATGTATTTTCTGTTTAGTATTACAGATTAATCTATACCATGTAATGGGTGGATCTTTCATTTTCTTTATGCTTTTAGAGGATTCCAGTTTCATATAAAATCACAAAACTAAGTGAAAAAACTGATGGAACATTCATTTAACAGTGATAATGATGTTGATCATGCTGAGAGATAGGTTGTCATCATTTTATGACAGGATATTTCGATGAAGATTAGTAATATTCTACACAAATTCGCAACATTACATCACATTACAGCAAGCCACCTTTAGCGTACTTGAAGTGCTTTGGTTCTTTTCATGTTCATGACACAAAAGAGCTAGCCACAAAATTGTTCTCATGACTTAAACATTTCTCTTCTTGCAAACCCAGATGAATGAGAATTATCTTTGTCGCTATTCTAAATTTTCCAGTGTAGATAAAAACTCCTTAATTCAGAATTTAAAAGTTCACAATAAAATTTATGTAATTTTGTGAAACCAATCATATCAAAGGTTTACTTTTGTTACTTTGTAATGCTTTGTGGTGGATGAAGTAAAAATATTTAAAAAAATCTTACTTCATTACAAGTAAAAAGTACTCCGATTGTACTTAAGTAAAGCAAAGCGTTACTTTTACTTTGTTATCCAGCAATACTGGTAATCATTATATTCTATATTTATAATCATTTGACCAACTACCTGAAAATCCTTAAGACTTTTGCCAAATTGTTTTCTGATGCCAAGATGTTCTTTAACAGCATCGAGGGCTGCTGTTGCAGCTCCGAGAGAAACTGATGCTGAAAGGATGT
Organism: Hirudo medicinalis; assembly: GCA_011800805.1. Taxonomy (NCBI): domain Eukaryota; kingdom Metazoa; phylum Annelida; class Clitellata; order Hirudinida; family Hirudinidae; genus Hirudo; species Hirudo medicinalis. The sequence goes on along the minus strand of MPNW01000734.1, from coordinate 11,871 downwards.
TAAAGGAAGTTTAAATAATACATGAGGATGATAAGGGTTCACTAATAACACTTGTTACAGCTGAACAATGTTTAAACATCTTGCAAGCAATTGGAAGATGGCTTGTCAAAGCAGGTGCAAAGCCTTGCTAATGTCTGTAATAACAAAAGGATGGAGCTGAACATTTTGGGTTAACATTAACTTGCCAATGTTAACTCTGCCACCATTCAGTCCGTCCATGGCAATATGGAAACCTTTGTTTTCTTTCCCTAACAAGTTTGAAGTTGGAACCACAACATCTTCTAGAAAAACTTGCCTTGCAGGATGGGTACACCAGCCAACCTTAATACCAGGGTTTAGAACTTTAGTACTTTTTAATTTCCTGACATATCAAAAATACAATTGATGTATTAAAAAAATGTGAGTATTTTTAAGGCAACTGAAGTGAAAGACCAATTGCTTACAATTGAGTAGGAAGCATAAATGTCAGCTGATGTTGCAGCATTAAATCAAGTTTTTAATTAGTCCAAATAAACATTTATTTGTGTATATTTATTTCTTTTTTTTCTTTTTCCAAGCAAATTTATTAATCATCAAAATTAAAGAAACAAAGCAAACAAAACCAATGGGCGGATTAATAAAGAACTCATGGATCAGCCTTAAGGAAGCGCAAGCCTCCGCTGACAAGCTGACCCAGAAATATCAATTAATAATAATTAATAAATAAACAATTAATCGAAAATACCATGAACTAAGTACAATTTATAGGACAATTTAAATAATAAATATAATAGTATGAATGGTCCAGTCTGCATCTGATTTTTGATAGATGAGGGAATGGTGTTGTATAGTCTAGGTCCCTAGCATGTTATTGAAAAGAGCTTAAGCTCTTGGGTGGTTTTGGCAAAAGATGGACTATATTCATGGGTATGATGGAGGGAGTATGAAGGTTTGATGTAGTTGACACTTTTGGACATAAGACCTACACATTTTTTTTTTTAAATTCCAATGACATCTTTTGAATAAGAGAATTAATTGAATGTTAATATGTTTGGACAAAACAAGGAAGCAAAAGAGTTGTGGAACAGAAAACTATTTCTAGTAGTACATGATATAATTAAGAATTTGGTAATGAACAAGGGTCACATTGATGGTAAAGGATGGGAATGAAAAAGGATACTCAGTGATCTTTCTTGAACAGTTAACAATTTTAATCAAGACAGGTAACTGGACACCCAAACAATGTTGCAATGTAACAAATATGGATGGGTGTGAGAGTAGTAAAGAATTAATGGTTTTTTGTCAATGAAGTTGGTGACGTGAGACAAGATACCACAATTTTTAAAGATTGAATGTAATTAATGTGATCCACCCATGTAATATTTTCATCCAACAAAATTCAAAAAAATCCACAAATGTTTACATAATCAATGAAGGTGCATTAATACACAGATGAGTCACACTTAATATTTATATTTAGTCTGCCATAAATTAATTAAAAGTAAGGAAATGTTGAGCTTCCAACCTTTTCCTCTTTTTTTCCATAACTTAGTCCTTTGCGATCTGCTTCAACCAAAACACAAGAAATTCCCTTGGGACCTTCACAACCTGTTCTCCCCATGACCAGGTAGACACTGCTTTCACCCGCACCACTTATGAAGCTCTAGTCATTCAAGATAGTCATTCAGTGAATTCATTAGGTGAAGGTCATGTTTGTTAAATTATAACCAATTGCATGGAGCCACCTTTATTGCCATCATCTCTAATAAAGCCTCCATCCTTGCAACTCATCACTTTGTGGAGTTTCCACTTCAAATAATAATAATAATAATAATAACAAAACTATAATAGTGAGTTTGTAAGACATCATGTGGCATGGCTTCATGAGTCTTCAGGTGTCATTCGAGTTTTATAGTACAGGAAGGAAGAAGAATGCCAGTGATATTTATGCAAGAGATAGAGTCCTAAGATAGGTAGGTATCACAATACACCTGATTTCAGACCTCTGTTGAAGGGGGTTAATGAGATGCCAGAATATTTCCAGTCTCCAGCAGATGAAAAATGAATTTCTTGGTCATTATTAGTTATTCATTTTATCATATGTTTAAGATCCATCTATCATAGGTTTATCTCCCACTCACCAATGCCATGGATTAAACTACCTTTGCCATTCACCTTCAAATGGCATGTATCCCTCATTACTTAGGGGGCTTTTATTAACTCAAATCCATAGTAGAGACATTTAGTCATATAATGTTATGTAATTAGTACTACAATCAGGCTTTTTCTGTCAACTGAATTATCTTGCTTTTTCTGGCCTGCTCTTAATCATCTGTGGAGCTCTTAAGAAGATGTGAAGAGCAGCTTTTGAGTATAGAAAACTGATTATATTAAGCCATTGGTGGCACACATATTAAAATTGAATGATAATAGGTAAAAAAAAAACCTTGGTGCCATTGATGACATATTCGTTGCTTTTCTTCACGATTGATGTTTTGAGAGAGGCTGAATCACTACCACTGTCTGCATCCAAATCACACCCGATCCATCACAAGTAATAAATTATTTTAGGGCTTATAAGTTTACCTGGCTCAGTGAGACAATATGATGCAAAATTTTCCATTTTTGCGAGGTTTGGCATCCACTTCTTTCTTAGGTCTTCATTGCCAAAGGTATCAATCATCCAGGCACACATACTGCCAAAAATCAAGCAGTGTAGTTTAGTGGGACTCTTATTGATTATTCTTTTAGAATTATTCATTACTTGTGAATAGATAAATAAGCAGTTGTTGAGGGGCAGCCCTGGGCCAAAGCTTCAAAAATGATAGATGCTTGCAGCCTTCCAAGATTAGAACCCCCATATGTATCTTTACAACATATGGCTCCGAAACCAAGCTGTGCTGCATGCTGTAGAGTGTCACGTGGAAAGGTTTGCTGCATGAATACAAGGTTTGTTTTTTAATGTGATCAATAAATTGAATAAAATGAGAAGTTGCAAACATTAAGATCCCATTCTTTCATATATGGTGCCATTTCATTCTTGGCAAATGAAAGTGCATGTTCATATATTTCTTTATCATCTGTGCTCAGACCATCTGTGGCTAATATTTTAAACCAGTTCCATATAATAAATATAATAGCATTTTGTTTAAGAAATGAAATAAATTATTTATGAACAAATAAAAATCTGCTTACAACCCCCAAGGGCATCGTTAACAAAAAAACAACTAATGTTGATGAGCTGTTATTATTGTTAGATCCTTAGCATATTTAGAAAAGCTAGATCTTATCATATTCGTTATATGTCCAACAAGCCACATCGGGCAAAATACTTTTAAAAACATTTGTTATACTAACGATTCAAACATGATCGCTCATGACAGCTTCGTCGAAACAACTTGGTAAACGAAGAGACATATATAGCGTTTTTATCGGTTGACATCAAACACCTGAATAAACGCGCCATATCTACTCCGACAAAAGTTATACAAACACGAGTTAAGTCAACCAAGCTCTGTGGAGAACAATATCAGACAAAAAGTTTATTGGACCAAGGGCCGAGTATAGACTACCCCTCCATATGAGGGGGGAAATTTCAAAATATTTTCTGAACAGTTTAGATAATAAGTTACTGAAATCTGGTAGCCTGCTTACTCAGCCATGGTTAATTTTCGAGAGATTAACCGTTCAATTTTAATAAAAATACCAAAAATCAGTAAAATCAAAAATTGAATTTTTTTTATTTGTTACCATAAAACTTAATTAAAGTGAAAGTATAAAGGTATTTGTGTTTGTTTACAGACTGTTTAGCATATCAAAGATTTTAAAGGTGCTAAAAGAGCTTAACAAATACAAACGAAGCTTTATAACATAACATTAATTTACAGTGGTTTAAGTAGACTAATGTCTGTATGATAAACCATTGATAAACAACGTTTACATTTGAATAAAATGATTAAGTCTATTCACAAAATATCGAAGAGAAAAGCTTTTCTGGAGATCATCCTCAAATATGACGTCGATTATATTGTCAATTTGGCATTCTTCCACTTGTTCAAGTCAGACGTCTTCATCTGCTGATTGAAGAATGAGATAAAAGATTAATAAATGCGAAACAACAAACCTGTTGACCAGAGTTAATACTTGTGCGCTTCCAGTAAGATGGCGCAGTGATATTTCCATAAGCAAGTGCTTTGGCATTTTCCAACGTCCAACGTGTTGCTGCAGTTCATAGGTATTACGCAACCGAACTAGCAATCCAACTGATACGTTGGATTCCCAGGTGGTTTTCCAAAAATGACAGTCGCTAGGAAATCAGTGAGACTTGAAGGTTTGCAATTAGACATGGAAAGCAGGTAACCGGCTGACGGGGGGCTGCTAAGGCATTTCTTGTGCCTGTAAGATATGGCGGCGATCTAGAATCATAGCCATCCTTTTGGATTAAGAGGTTGATGCTTCAAAAGCCACTTCGACTGCTGCTCCCGTGCGGATTCTAGATGAAAAAAGAAAACTCTTGCCGTTTGGTTACCAGAATTCTGCCTGTTTTAAGGATATTAATTCAGGTTAACTTAGACGTTGCATGTTATGAAATATAATTGATTAAATCCTATTACTTCCCCGAGATAGGACATGTATATTTTAAATATAAAATGCTTTAGATAAAATTATTTTTGATAAACAGTACCCGATTGCCGAAGTGTCGAATAACCGTTTCTTTTAGTTTTCTTTTTGAGTATGTCACAATACTGTAGGTGCATTGTCTAGGATAGTTTTCTCAGCATTGTCAAACTTATTACAGTACCACCTTCGATGACCTCTTCCTCTGACGAATGGATTCACTTACAGCGTCATAAGCGGATATGACGTCGCTCGTTGCTCTTTGAGAAAGTGCAAATATGATTCATCTTGAATTGAGGGAGCATTATGCAATCGGTCTGGACACAGGGAGTTATGCAGGATTTTGAATTTGGGGGCGCCAACCAGGAGCCCGGGTTGCACAACCCCCATGGACACACTTCACCGGCCAATGACCCATAGCGTCTTTTTAAAATTAGCTATTGTTAGCTCTCATTATGTTTATCCAAGCACGACTCGTACATTAAAAACGCCCAGGAGAGACATTCTTGTAGAGGCAAACGACTACGACCAGTGCTTGTAGAAAGTGGCAACTCGCCATCGACGGATGCCATCATTCTGGTGGATCTGACCTCCCATGGAAAAAAGCAGCAGTTTCCAAGGCAAACTCGCGCACGATCGCTAATCAGCGGATTTATTTCATGCGCAAGGGCTTCTCACAACTCTGTAAAAAGAGATGTCAAACGCCCAGAAGAGATATTCTTGCAGACTGGACCGTCGCAGCCGATATAGAAGGGATGAGGCACTACCCCCAAGGTTCTGATAGAAAGTGTCCGGGCATAGTGCTCCTGTCGCTGTCGTCGGATGCCATCATTCTGGTGGAGCTGACGGTACCGTGGGTGGAGAGACTTAAATATAGCAATGCGCTCAAAGCGGAAAAGTATGCAGACCTGTCGATGGACCTGGAAGCGAAAGGCTATAGAACAGACCTCTTCCCCATTGAGATTGGCGAAGGGGCGTAGTCAGCAGGTCGACTTACGCTTTCCTCAGAAGCGGCCTCATTCTGGATATTACGATCAAAGATCTGTCCTGCCGAAGTCTGGCCTTTTATTGGACGTTGATACCTAACATCCTCTGGATTTGGTGTTCCTTTTGAGCCTCGATGAGCCTGATATTCGACACCCGCAGCAGATGCAAGTGTACCAATCAATGCACAAGATGCACAAGAATGCTTTCTTTCCTTTCGTCTAGTAGTGATCCTCTTGCGTTTTGATCTGTCTTCGTCAAACATTTTTAACATACAATAGCAGTTGCATATCCCGAAGTTTCCGGGATATTTTCTGTAAAGCTAAATCATGACATACGAAACGAGGGAGGCGGTGAGATGGGCTATGGACCACGGTTTATTGAGCAACCATAAAGTCTGCAATGTCAGTCACCAATGACGTTGTGCACAAGAAACAGCACAANGTAAAGCTAAATCATGACATACGAAACGAGGGAGGCGGTGAGATGGGCTATGGACCACGGTTTATTGAGCAACCATAAAGTCTGCAATGTCAGTCACCAATGACGTTGTGCACAAGAAACAGCACAACGATGGTTATGTCTGGAGATGCTCAAACAAACAATGCCGTGCAAGTAAATCAGTACGGCATGGGAGCTTTTATGAAAAATGCAACATACCACTTAACAAATGCATTATGATAATATTATCTTTCCAGATAATTTATTTAGCTGACTTATTATTTAACTGATTTTTTTCTTCTTTGGCAGAAAATGAAGTAGTTTAATATATATATTTTTTTTCGAAACTCCTGATGGAGTCTTCTGACAGAGATCTTCAGAGGAATGGCCCCTTCGATGAAAGTTTCGGCCCTGAATCCTTACGCTCTCAGGGGCTGGGCCGCATCCGGTGATCAGACGGATGTCCCTGTCAGCTTGTTCTTCCTTCATATCAACATAATCTCGCAACATACCCTCAACAATCAACGGACTGTCCGCTCGATACAAAATAAGACAAAAAATTTTACGTCCGAAATCGCCACGAAAATCCGCGAGAGCTTCGTTGTCCGAGAAACATCACTAGAAACTGTACTGCAGCGCCTCCTATATGCCGTTGGCATTACAGTTGTCCAGATGTCTCTTCTTTGACTCCCTTCCGATGTCCCCGTTGTGGTGGAATGAGCCAGGACCCTCCATATGACTGACACTCCATGCCTCCCCTTGACTTTGAAGTCTTACTTCCGGTCCTTCGTCGTCCAAATCCAGTGAGACGCTGACTCTGCGGCCTCAGACAGTTCTTTGACAAAATGTTTTGTCTGTCTGTTGGAAAGGCCTATCGCTCTGAGAAAGGCGTACGTGGACCTGCCCACAAGTCCTCTAGCACCGATTTCGATGGCGAAAAGATGGACATACCCTCTTGCCTCGAGATCCATTGTGAGATCCAAGTACCGGTCGCTCTTCAAAGCATCAAAGCATTGCTAAGATCAATCCTATCTTCCCATGGAACCGTCAATTCAACCAGGATAAAGGAGTCCGTCGCTGTTGACGCCAACATCAAGTCTGGCCGCTTGCCACTCTCTTGCAACACCTTGTGGCAATGCTTTTCTCCTTGCAGGTCCGCTGAGACTTCCCAATCTTTGGCTTTGGAAAGCAAGTCCCTTCTTTGTTTCTCGTTCTTTTCCTTGAGGTGTTGCGACGAGCCCTCTCTTAAGAAGTATATTCTTCTAGCTGACGAAGTTTCACGGGCATTAGCCTGGGAGCATGCCGTCTTTGCCGCTTCGAGCACGATCTGCAAGACTTGATTGTGCCGCCATGTGTAGCGCCCACGGGCAAGGGCGTACATGCAGGACGAGAGAACATGCCGGAGTGACTGGGAACATCCGCACAGTCTGCAGCTGGCGTCTTGGACTATCCCCCACTTCTGCAAATTGGTTCAAGAAGGGAGTCATCATAAACCGATCTGATCATGAATGCCAAATGTCTTTCCATGTGACGGATCTTTGGAGGACCTCATCCCATGTTGTCCATTGGCCTTGCTGGCTTTGTTGCCAGAGCGATTCTTTCCGTTTCCATCTGTCTCCTTCTCTCCTGAATTATCATGGCTGCTTTGGCTGGTGCATTAGCCGTGGACCATCTCTCAAAGTGGTTCCATCCAACTCCATGACGATCAACCTGAATGGGCCCTCTTATTTTCTCAAAAGCCAAAATTGCCTGTGACTTCTCGATCTCTTCTTGCGCTCTGAATTTCCGTCCAGAACCAAGCTGAGGCGTAACTTCGCGGAGTCTGTTGCCTTTGGAGTTGTTGAGCGACCATAGTGTTCTGATTTTGCTGATTTTGTATTCTTCAACAATGGACCTGAGCGGCAGCCTCAATCGTGCTCTCCTAATGTGAAGAGCGATCGACGATATTGATGTAGCAACCCCAACCACTTCCTTGTGCATTGATTAATTTTCCTCTCCATTTCCTCCACCGACGGCAATCCAATTTCGTATATGGTGAGTTACCAGAGCAGCATTGGCAAGAGAACGAATTGCAAAAGCCAGACTTTGAATCTGCCCTGAAGAGGCGTTCTGGAAGTTGCATTCAATCCATCCGACATTTTGGTAACTGTGGCAGGCTCTTGATTTTTGTCACGGAGCAACTCGTCAAAAACTCTTCCAAGGCTCTTTACCGGTTCTTCCGAGATGGTCGGGATGCGCTGTCCTCCGACTGTGAAGTACACGTCACTGCGAACTTTCCTTCTGGTTAGGGAGAGACTTCGAGATTTCTCAGGTTTGAAAGCCATGCGGCACCAAAGGAGTAGATCGTTGAGCATGTCGAAGACTCTTTGAACGATCTGCTTCCTGTTTAAGACGATTATGGTGTCGCCCATGCGCGCCTCGAGAATTCCAGCTCCTACTGCATTCAGATCAATTTGCATGGCAAGTACAAAGAGCGATGGAGAAATGGCACATCCCATGGCTATGCCAACCTGCAGAAGAATCCAGCCTATGGTGCATTCTTTCGTGGAAAAACGCATAACAAATTCATTGAAGTATTCTTGAAGCACTTCAATTATTACTATAGGAACATGTTGGGCCTCTAGCGTTTTCCAAAGGAGTTGGTGAGGCACCGATCGAGCCAAACGACATGTAAACGACCAAATTGGTTTCTTTTTGCGTTTTGAATCGCCTCCCATATCATGATGGTATGCTCTATGCAACCCGGCTCTCCTGGGACTCCTCCTTTTTGAAGTGTCGATGTTCGCTGTTATGAAATCAGTGAGCCTTGCGGCCAAACATGAGAAATAGATTTTCCCTTCCACATTCAACAACGAGATTGGTCGAAACTGATTCAGGCACTTGGATTCCTTTTCCTTAGGGATATATATACGCATTCAGCTATTTTCCGTTCAACTGAGGAAGTGGTCCAGGCTGTTACTATTTTAGTATGGAGCAGTTTGAGGGTTCTGGGACATCCTTTATATAGCAGATATGGAACTCCGTTGGGGCCGGGCGCGGAGCGGTTTCTTGCTTTTTTTTACAATTCTTCTGACCTTCTCAATCGAAGGGGCTGCTATGCTGAATGGACATGTAGGCAGAGGTGCCTCAGAAATCCCAGTTCTCTCTGGAAGCGGCTTGTTGCGGAGAGTGTCGATGTATGTCTAGGTGAGACAAGCCTCTAACTCTCCTTGACTAACTGTTAGAGTTCCTGACTTTGGGGGTTCGAGCAAAGACCTCCCATATCGATATGGATCTCTGAAAAATTCCTGTTGTTTGGCGCGCCATTATCCAAGGCAGTCCAAAAATCGGTGGTCATTGTTATAAGCCGGTCAAAATCCTTGAGTCCAGTGATGGGTTCATCATTCTCCCTCTCCTTTCGGTAGGAACCCTTATTATTATATTCACCTCACATGCAGATGACTTACTACTTGTCACTGAGTGACGTAAGTCAAGCATCTGTGGGGGAATTGCTCCAATTGAGCACGTGCCACACTCTCCCCGATTGGTTCAACATGCACCGGGATCTCTGTATGTATTGGATGAGGATCATCCTGTACAAATCGTATGTCCAGGGCATGTGGTTCAAATTGATGAGTGTTGTTTCAGCACCAAAGAGGACGAGGAATCGGCGAGCAAGATCAGAAAGGCAGAGATAGATTTTTTGGTGGAAAAGTTCAAGAGACAAAAGAGGCCTTCCTGGTTGAAGTACCCAGAAATGCTGCTACACTGCTACCAATCGTACAGCAGCGCATTTTGACAGGTAATAGACTTGATAAGCGACAATTTTTATTAGTAAAATAAACATTTATTCTTTGCTCTACAGGAACGACAGTTTGGAGCGATCGGTGGGCAGCCTACGTAAACCTGAAAGCTGTCACAGGTTTGCCACACGCCACTGTAAACCGTTATGTTGCCTTTGTTGCTCCAAATGGCATTCAATTTCAATTTCAATTTGAAATTCACACAAATTGTGTTGAGAACTTGTGGAGATGTGCGAGGGACAAGTTCAAACGAATGAGGGGGACTTTTGACGAACTAATTGCTTCTTACCTGTATGAGTTTCTTTGGAATAGGATGGCTGGAAACAGGCATTCATGCTTCCAGCGTGCATTGGAACTCATCCGGGAATATTATCCAGTATGAATCAGTCCTTTTAAGGACTCTAAACAGTCTTTTTAAGGGCTACCCCAATTACCGATACAAGCACTGTTCGCGCATCACGTATTTCATTTATCCGATCTTTCGAGTGCCTTATGTGTTCGAACTGGATGTGAAAGCAATTTTTAATCGATCTACCATAAATGTAGAGCACCCCTACTCGAGGACGCTCCCTGGCGGTACAGACTGGATTGCGAACATGACACAATACAACTGTTGCTAATACTATTTATTATTTTTAATTTATTATTTTCTTTTATTTTATTTGTTTATTTATTTATAAACTGGAAAAATTTACTTTTAATCATTCAGTGGGCTGAGTATTTTGATGGGAGGAGTTCATTTCGTTATGAATATTGATTACGGCAGATTTGGCGGATTTACCGTAAGCATTCGTTTTGCCTTTGCGTGACATTGTTAAAATTTTAAGAAATAGAATAGGATTTCAAAACAAGTTCTAATCTAATGGTAACCGGCTCTGATAGCAAACTCACGTTCTCATTGGTCGATTATATAATTCACTTTAATTATTGCTTTTGGTTTAAAATTAAAAATTATATTTTTAATATAAATTATCTAATATAAATTAAAAATTATATTTTTAATATAAATTATCTAATATAAATTAAAAATTATATTTTTAAAAATTAAAAATACATAAATTAAAAATAAAAATAATAAAAATTTTAAATACATAAATTTAAAATTTAAAAAATATAATTTTTAATTTATTAATTTATTTTTAATTTATTAATTTAATATAAATATATATTAAAAATATGTAAAAAATATATATTAAATTAATAAATTAAAAATTAAAAATTATATTTTTAATTAAAAAAAAAATCAATAACGAATTATAGAAAAATTGAATGAAAAAATAATATAAAAAGATATATAAAAGTGAAATTTAAAAAATAATAAACTTAATGTTAAAAAATGTTAAAGATCGTGCTGGAAACAGGCACATATTTTATGTTAATGAATCAAGCGCCTAAAACTAGCTTGCGTGTCACCGGGCTGTTATGAATTGAATCGAATTTGACCTTGGTGTAAAGACAGCGGCGGTTTAGGATTTAAAAATCGGCTGCGGCTGCGATAATATCCAGCTTCGTTAGACTTAACTACAAATCGGCTGGCGGCTCCCAGGTCTAGGGTGTTCACCCCCTAATTGCTGCTGGGAGTGAATCAAAATTTTGGGGGTGAACATCCCCCTAGGGCGGGGGGTAAATAACTGTCTGGGCGTACAACATAATGGAGAGTGAGCGAGTCACAAAGGCAGTGCAGCAGTCACAGCAAGGTAGGTGGACCACGTGGGAGGACGTGGTTCAGCGCTCCATCAGTTGTAATGAGATATGGAAGATGTCTCCATATCGATTAGCCTTTGTGATAAGATCGATCTATGACCAATTACCTTCTAGAGACAATTTGCGAAGATGGGGTTTGACGGAAGACTATAAATGTGAGCTCTGCGGCGAATCCGAGACACTCCATCATGTGCTCTCAAATTGCAAATATGCCCTCGACAACGGTCGGTACACGTAGCGACACAACAAGGTCCTAAAGGAAGTGGTGGAAGCCACCAAAATGGCGGTAGCCAGAGCAAATTCTCGCAAGATTATATTGCAGCGGAAGGTATATTTCTTGCGAGAGGGCTTTTCACTACCCTGC
>MPNW01000733.1:82086-106309 GCA_011800805.1 Hirudo medicinalis | reverse complement strand
TATTATTATAATTATTATGAATATACAATAATTTTATTATAATATTATTTATTATTAATATTATTATTATTATTTAGATTAATTAATAAATATTATAATAATATTGTTATATTATTACAAGTAATTATCATAATAATATTATTGTAATAATATATCATTTCAAATAATTATCTTTACAATATTATTACAAGTAATTATCCCAATAATATAATATTATTGGAAATAATTATTAACATCATAATTATTGATTAATTATAATTAAGATCCACATTTTAAACACAATTAAGGTTGCCGAGACACTGAGCGTTACAATTGCTCGAAGCCAATAACAAGGAGGGTACAGAATGTCCAACCAGAGCGGGTACATTCCCCTGGTTAAGTCGAGGGTCTTGTACCTGGGTAGCAGTGTGCCCTTGGAGACTTCCATTGGCCTCGAGGCGGTCCAGCAACCCCTCAGGGACAGGTACGGAGGGGGTGGCAGCAACGGATTCGATGTTAAGGTTGGTTGCACTTCGGGATTAAACGATGCAAATCGATTTTATGAATTAAACGAATAATAAAAAACTAAAAATTAATTTGGAGTAAGTTTTAGAGTTTTGAAGGTTAAACCGAATTTGAATAAATTACCTGTATTTATAAAATGATCATTTCTTGACTAAGCAGGTGACTAGTACTCAGGCAGGTACATGACCATTTTCGTCAGTTTTAATACGTGTTAACCATCCTTGATCGCAGTAGATAAAAAGACTCGAAACAAATGTTTTGTTCTTCAGTTATAAAATAATCGTTTGCCCATTACCGCCAGGTGACCGGTGTGGACACCATTCTGACGGTGTTCAGCAGTGGACTCCTCCTAGAATACGTGGAGGACCCCACGGCCAGCACCTGGTTCCCCATTCAGACCCTTCATGTCTGCTGCTCCGTGAAACCAGTCAGAGAGGGGTACAGTCTTCGCTTCGTACCCGTGGATTCGCCAGAGGCAGCCAGCAGCCAAGAACCTCCAATTTTTGCAGCCATAACCCGACGCGCCAAGGGTGTAAAGGTTCTCGAGTGCCACGGATTCGTTTGCAAGACCACGGACACGGCCCTAGCCCTCGTCCAGAGCTGCACCCATGCCTTCCAGCACAAGGAGGGCTGGCTGGATGGCATGCCCCCTTTAGAACGCATGAAGCAGACTGCTACCAGACTCATACCAGCCGAAAAGATCTTTGCCCAGAGAAGTCAACCTGGATTCAGCGGACAGCCAAAGCAGTATGCTGTCGACACGAAACCTCAGCAAGCTTGCGAGCCTAAGGCCTTGGTCTTCAACATCCCCGGCCCTGCCCAGTCACAGGTCCAAGCCCCGCCGCCACCCCAACCCCCTACAGGTTGGTAGATGAGGTTGAATGACGAGAGAAAAAATGTTTGGAATGTTTTTGAATGCGTCGTTATCTTAAAATAATTTTTTTTTTTAATTTGTGGTCGATCGATTATTAAGGCTGATGCAAATGCAATGTCGATTAGAAATAACAAGTTACTATTACTAGTAATAACAATTAATTAATTTTAGTTTTAATAACTTATTAGCATAAAATTAATTAAATACTTTATTAGCGCCAATTAAACATGTGTTTTTAACATCCGTTTTACTCACGCGTTTTTAATTAACCAGTTCTACGCAAATGCCTTTCGCCTCCATCGTCATCATCATCAGCAACACCATCATCATCATCATCGTCGTCGTCGTCATCATCATCATAACCACCGACCAATCTGGTGAGACAATTCAGAATTCTGAAATGAATATTTCCAATCACTCGATTCCAGGTTACTTCTCCAACTGGAAGGACTCGGCAGACCAGGCGGTCATGATCGCCCCTGAGTCTCCCCTCTTTCCAGGGCAGTCCTTCATCATCGAGCAGGAAGAGAAGAAGAAGAAGAAGAAAAAGACGAAAAAGAAGAAGAGCAAGAAGTCGGAGAAAGAGGTGGAGTACCTGATCATCAAGAAAAACGAAACGTCTTCAAATAACAACGGAAGAGACTACGATTACTACGACGAAGATGAGTATGACGACGACGACGACGACGACGGCGATGACGATTTTGCCATCGTTTACCCAGACGGAGAACAGGGCGATGGGGTTCAGTGCCAGCAGCCAATGGGGTACTCTGGCTACGTCCCATACTATGATTTTGGGGGCGATCCGTACGCCGGCGGAATGAACACTGGCATGGGCTACGATTACTTATCTGCCTTCGATCAGGGTGGCTTTTACTACCCTGACATGGACCAAGGGGCATACTACCCCGGTGCAGCTCAGGCCGCCGGCTATCCAGGCTTCGATCAGGGAGCCGGCTTCTACCCAAGCTATGGATATTATTGAGTTCACGTTCCACTCATCGATGACATCTCCAATCAGTTTGATAGCTAATCGTGACACCGAACGCAGGTTCATGTCGTGGATGCACGATGTCACGAATGTGATTAACAAACCGCACTTTATCAAAAATGAAAATAACTCGTTAAATGTTTTATGTCAAAATTCACGTCAACCGATGGTTTTTTGTTTTTTTTTGCGACTTCGACTCGTGCATTCCTCTCAAACATTGAGATCGATAAATTGACAAATTGAAATAAAAAAAAACAAACATTGAATTGAGGAATGAATTGATTGGATACAAACATCACAACATCACACTTTTAATGTCTTCAAAAAATGTGAGCTCAAGTCACATCACACGTATGCACATCTTCAAGCGTAAAACACGACAAACACTTGTATGGTGATGACCGCTCCCTCTTGCTGGGGGCTCGGCTCGGCGCCCTGGAAGAGGCCGAAGTAGTTCAGGACGTTGACCTCGTCGACTCTAAGCTGGTCAGTGATGTCGACCAGCCATGGATCGACCTCTTGACCGTCGCACCAGCCGTTCCTGCCGTACAGCCACGTGCCGTGCTCGTTCGGCTCGACTCCCGAACGCGTCTGCTCCGCGCATCCGAGATCGGTACCTGGGCGGAGAGGTGGAACGTAGAGGGTTATCGGGTGGATTTAGACGATGTCGGTAACAATATTAGCGTAATGTGTACATAATATTTGGAGGACTGACACGTGCCTAGGCCTTTTGTCGAACATCGGCCAGAGTTGAAAATTAACAACCGTTAGAAGTGTCTCTCGTTCGTCCGCTCGGCTCAATGCCACAGTTTACTCACCTGCATTGAAAAACGTCTCGTTGTACAGGTGTTTCTGGTTGACGACGAAGTGGTGGGAGGTGATGCAGAACTCCGCACAGTAGTTTTCGTCGCTCCCGTGTCCCGTTATCACCGAGTAGATCTTCACCTGGCGACGAGGAAGCGAACGTCGAACGAGATTACGTCGGCACTCGAATCGTGGGATATTTAAAAACGAAACGACAGAATTTAAACTTCTCAAAATTATTTAAAATCGAATCTTTTCGCGAGGAAAATTTCCACTCACCGATTCGTAAAGTCCATCCAAGCGGAACTTGAACGGTTGAAATCGAGAGTTGTAGTCCTTGTCGAAGCTGAACGTGCCACCGATCCAAGGATGTGCAGACACCGGTCTCAAGGCGGTTTCATCTGTGACGATGTCGGTAGTGATGATGACGATGTCGGTAGTGATGATGACGATGTTGGTAGTGATGATGACGATGTTGGTAGTGATGATGACGATACTGGTAGTGATGATGACGATGTCGGTAGTGATGGTGACGATGTTGAAGATGATGACAATGATGTTGATGGTTATAAGTTGTTGTAGGTAATTTTGATTCTTAATCATGAGGCTGCATTCTCTGACAATATCATCATCATCATCAGCATCGTTACCTGAACGAGAGAACCTCAGACTGAGTCTGGGCATCCAAAACTCCCCACTGAGAGCACCGGTAAAGGTGAACGAACACGTGGATTGGCTCTCGGGCAAGGTGGCAATCAAAGGTGAGATATCTGTCAACCATCTGCCGATCCTCCTTTGAAATTATGAGATTATTATTATTATTTTATTATTATTAACATAATTTAAGAATCTGAATCATCTCAATAATCAACTTGGTTAAGCTCACCGATGTAACAAGCATCTAGTCAGCACCCCCTCACCTTTTAAATGGACTGATCCATCTGCCAATTTCGACACCATTGAAAACCCCATTGCAGGTCATGAAGAGCTGGATGGTACGATCCCAATGGGGACAGTCGGCATCTGTTAGTCCCTGACACGACAGGCTCATGTCCAAGTCAAGATGGTTGTATTTCTTCAGGACTTGATGGATGGAAAAATAAGAAATCACTTGATAAAAACTGCACCACAAACCATCACCACTACCACCACCACCACATCACCACTACCACCACCACCACATCACCACCATCATCATCACCACATCACCACCATCATTATCACCACATCACCACCATCATCATCATCACCATCATCATCATCATCATCACCACCACATCATCATCATCACCACCATCATCACCACCACATCATCATCATCACCACCACATCACCATCACCAATGTACCTGATGCATCCTCAAAAGTGTAGTTGACAGTCACGCCTTTGTCGCCAGCCATGACACTCTTGTTGTTGAAAATTTCCAACTCGAAGGCCTCTCTGCTCAAGTTCAAGGTCAGCTCCTTCTTGTAGTTGAACCTGAAGATGAACATTCCCCAAGTAAGTTTCATAAATTAATTTCAAGGCGACGACTCGTGCGAGCCAGTGAATGATTATCGGTAACGTGGTAAGATGGTAACTGGTAACATGGTAAGATGGTAATTGGTAACATGGTAATTGGTAACATGGTAAGATGGTAATTGGTAAGATGGTAAGATGGTAATTGGTAACATGATAAGATAGTAATTGGTAACATGGTAATTGGTAACACGATAAGATGGTAACGTGACTCCAAATGCCGACATTTCAGACATTCAACTCGCACCCGTCGATCCCTTATCGGACGACGACGATAAGTAAATAAATAATTTGTTTTAAAGTCCACACCGACCAATCAGCCTGCCAGTTGAGGTACCGGAAGGAGGGGTGAAGGAACCAGCCGACTTCCGACAGGCTGCCGTCCTCGTCGATGCCGGCAAAGAAGTTCTCGCTCTTTTTGGTCAGGAACTGAACCTTTAGGTCTTTTCTTAAAATAAAAAAATATACAAATATTTAATAATTAACAAATTTAACCGAACAATTAACGAGCGTTTCCTCATCAAAAGATTCATCAAATCGATCGTTTTCTTTGCAACAATAACACATAAATCACAACTTCTGCTTCAAAATTTCAAACACATGTGAATCCATAACAATGAGTTCCCCAGTCCAACTGAAATGATGATAATGGTGATAAATGGGGTAATGGCGATGACGACTTTAAAAATGACGACGACGGACGTCACGACGCCTTCAAAATACCTGCTCTCCAGAGTCGGTATCATGGACGCCGGGATGTCCACGAGCTCCGAACATTCGTTCTCCTCGCAGTTCATGTCCTCGAACTTCGACCCCCTCTCGTCCTGCATCACGAGGATGGCCACGGCGCCCGACTTTTCCATGTTGGTCACCTGGAAATATGCGCGGACGGAATGCAGTCGATGCGTGTAATTCCAGGGAATTCTCGAATTTTAACCTCCTTCGTTTGTAGACTTTCTCTTTAATAAATTAATCGGGTAATGAACAATGCCGGTTCAACAAACCTTATTGAAATAACTACAATTGCCATTCTTCACCACAGCGACCGTGCCCTTCACGTCCGAGGAAAGGTCGCACCCCGTCCCCGAGAAGGCGATCGGGTATGACCGGTTGGTCAGGGCACGTGAAGGAGACGGTAGCCAATCGTATCGAGCATCCAGTCTCGGCAGGATGAATTGCGTGGCTACAATTTTGAAATCACGATGTTACAAGTCTGCAACAAGCCAAGGAGATCGATACTTACTCGTTAGAATAGAATTGAAAAATTATCGCTTGGTTTTATTATAATGATCGCACAACAAACTATGATTACATTAAAGATAATTTTATTTTTTCATCGTCAGATTTCTTTAAAGTTGAATATTTATCAATTTAAAAAAAAATAACTAAAGGGAGGCACTCACACTCATCAGCGGTCGAGAAATGGACTTGATCGACACCGCAGTTGTGGTCTTCACAACTCCAATCGTCCAACAACTCAGGCACCCAAAACTCCTGCTCCTCCATCGAAGCCACAGGTTCAGACACAAAATGACATCTCTCCAGAAATCTGGCTGATCCATAGTTTCCCAAGAGTTCTTGAGCTACTTGAGTTATCCTGTTTCTCATCCATAATGCATCCTCAAATGCAGTCTCCTTGGACTTAGACATGAATACATAATACACATTTTCTGGACTGTATTCAACTAGTCCTTCTAAAGATCCTGTGCAGTTCCACAGGCACTGCAAGAAAGCTGAATCCCAGTTGAAAGAATGGAACAAAATAGGTGAACTCTCGTTAAAAGAACTACTGGGATATTTCAATATTCCATTCAATGTCGAGACTTTAAACTGGCCGGCTTTAGAACCAGGAATGAATTTCGGGCTACTCGGACGTCTTGTCGATAGACGAAGCTTTTGTTTACTTTCTTCGAACTCTCTAATTCTCCTTACTCGTTCGAAATTCACAGCCGACGAACACAACAAGCAAAGATTCAAACACGTTAACAATAATAAAAACTTCATATCGTCTCTGCGTATTCACTCACGTCACATGTCACAAATGAGCATTGAATTTAACGGGAACCCTATTTAAATTAGACATCATATGATCAAATGACAGAACAAACCATTGCCTTTTAGACAATGCGAGTAGGTTGTCGATGAAAAAGAAATTTTAAACCTATTTATTATTTGTGTCTCCTTCAGAGGATATTGCAATGATTTTTTTGAAGCTCTCTCGACAGTCAAAAAACGCGATTATCAATTTTTTGCAAATTTTCCCGCTACCCGAGGCTGAGGAAATTCAAATAAGATAATAAAGCTTGAAAAAATAATTCAGTCAAAAGCTTTCGCAAAAATTCGTAGCGCTCTTAAAGATATGGAGATATACAGCGCTGATATAAGGATGCATTTTGTAATCATAATTTTATTATCGACAACCTAACCCTAACCCTAACCCCTACCTAACCCTAACCATAACCCTAACCTAACCCTAACCCTAACCCTATATCTCAATTATTGCTAGGCTATGTAAAAGTCCATTACTTACGGGGAGATATTAATTTTACAAAGAAACTCTTTATAATTTAAGCACAAAAACCGAAAATCACTACAGCAAAAATCTTTATTTTTCAGGATCAAGCAAACTTTTAAAATATAAAATAAATAAAGTTAATAATGTGTCTTTTCACATTTTTTTAATTATCTCCAGAAGTGGATTTTTTTTATTGATTCCACGAAGAATTTCAGACTCTGCTTGTCCAACTCTTTTAAGTTGCAGGATCGCACATCACTACTCAGATTAGTGGCGACGCTTCCACAGGCAGACGGTAGGCGGTCGTGTCGCTTGGCTACTATCTGGCGGTCATGTAGTCGGAACGTCGTTGTCGTTGTTACAAATAAAGGTTGTGAAACAGTCGTCCCTTCGTCGTCACTCGTCGCTGCCGCTACAATATCATATCAAGTTTGAAAAAGCGATTCCAGGAAGGTAGGAATTTGTTAATTCTTAGGACGTTATGCGATTTCTTTGGTTCTTGTTCCTGTTTGGTTGTCGAGCTGATATTTTGTGTCAATAAATCTTGTTTGCTGATAAATCTCAGCTATTTCAACAGTTTCTCTGATACGGATGTATGTTCGTCGAAAGTAGGACTTCCAAATCCTTTTGACTCTGTGTCACTGAAGACTTATTTATTGACCTACGAATAGAAACTATCGATTTGCAATCCAATGACATCTTGAAGGAAAATTGATCGAATTGTTCATTTGAAAATGTTTCTTCGTGAATCCATTTCTGCACTTGATTGAGAATAATGTTCAAAGTCGAAGTGCGTGAAATGTTACTACAAATCAGCATTATCTAATAAATATTTATAATCCTTTCTTGCTGTAAGAATTATTTGAACCGAGTTTGATGAAATTTTGTCGGAAATTCAGTTTCACGCGGTGGTTAAAAACAATTTCCTGCATGTTATTCATTCGTCCTATTTTAGATTCCAGAAGTCAGCAATGTGACCCCTGCTACAAAAAAAAAATTTGGGGATCCCTGCTTTAGAGAATACTCTCATGCGTTTATTCCTCATCTTAACCTGAATAAGAATCAAGCAGCCAATGCGATTCCCCCAAAGTGGATCCCCACTTTCTTCCTATTCCACACGTTCCCAATATTTCCCGACCGAGATTCCCTAGTTTCAAATTTTATGCTGTTTTCTACTTAAACTACTCCTAAAAAACAAGCTCATCAACTTGCTCGCATCCACATTGAGTGGACTTTCCAAACTGCCAAGCAACTCAATCGACATGGTTTGAACATGGCTTCATCCGTTATTTTGAGACACGGAGTCAATTTGTCGGTTCAAGTAAAAAGTAAAAGTACTTTTCTGTCGAGACGATGGGATTGTATAGTCGTTAGTCAACAACGCCAGCAACAATCAATAATAATAATAGCAATAACAATAATAACAGCAGTGATAATAAAAATAATGAATTCATTAACACTGGAATAATAATAATAATAATAATAATAATAATAATAATGATGATACCAGTAATCGAGATGACGAACATTACAATGTCCAGCCAAGGCACAGAGATGACTACTTTTGGATGAAACCGCCAGTACTACATCAGTACAGCACATTACAGTACACGGAAGTACAAGTGGAGAGATATAACGGTCAGTACAACTAAATACTTTCGTATTCGTAACTGAGTGCAAGTCGTTGAGGTACCAAAACCAAGGATTGTTTGATCAGATAACCAAATGACTAAAAGGGAATAATTGATTAGATGAAGTCATTTCACACAAACACTCGACAGGTGTCAGGACAACAAAGGGATTTACTACAGAAGCTTGGAACATTAATTGAATGAATGAATTGAATGGATGAATTGATTGAATTGGATGAATGAATTGAATGGATGAATTGATTGAATGAATTGAATGGATGAATTGATTGAATGGATGAATTGATTGAATTGGATGAATGAATCGATTGAGTTAGAAACGCACACACACGCACGCCAGATCCTAACACGAATGCCATCCGGTCGTAAAAATAACTCTCTGGATAATTCCACTGCACTAAAAATAGACTTGGATGCTTGGAAAAGGAAGAGAGAAACTACAGGAATGTGCTCAAAGAGATGATCATAGTGATGATGATGATGACGAATAAGATGATGACGACGACGAATAAGATGATGATGATGATGATGATGACGAATAAGATGATGGCTGGCAAAACTCGAAATGAACAAAATTCTAATCCACTCGAACGGCCAACTGAAAACGCAAACCACACGCTGAACGATTGATTGAAGAAATGGAGGTCTTGATTGGGCACTCGCTGCGTGTTAAAATATACAATAATGATGTCAATAATAACAATTGGTCGTAATAATAATAATAAAAATAATAATAACAGTATGTTTAACAAGTACATTGCATTTGTTCGATAACTTTAGAGTTGATGACAACCTTCATCACTAGTTCGTGTAGCACCTTGTTGAATGATGAAGATGATGACGATGAAAATGAATGGAACGACCAAGTGAGATTAATTAGCATCACAAAATTTCAGACTCGAGGGTCAAGTGGGGAGTCAACCATTATCATCAAGACCAGCCAACGAAGAAGAGATCACAAATCGAAGACAACTGCAGGTTGTAATGACGATCGACAAACAGACAGAGGTAACTGACCATGACCAGGAACCGATGATGGTGACGACGACGATACCTGGGTCGCATGTGTTTTTAAATGTGAAGTGAGAGGATGATGAAATCACCATTGGTGAAACATTCCCCTGATCGGCGATTCTTCCACCTGGTGGTAGGATCGAGCGGCAGACAGGCCAGGCCAGTGGTCTGACACGGAGAGGGATCCAGGCGACGTCTTGAAATTTCTCTCAAAAGTCTGAGGCGTTTGAGGACTAAGAGAAGATCCACTGGTCGCGAGGGCGACCGGATTTAAAAAAATAAATTCGAGATCTGAACGAGAGCAGAAAAACTTAAAACTTAAAATCGAAAATGAAATCGAAAAATCGGACGACATCGAAGCTTTTCAGAGACAGACATGAATAGAAAGCAAGAATAAGTTATGAATAAATTACCGCATGGATGAATATAATAATAATAAATCAAATAAATAATATTTCTGATCGGGCGGACGTTTCGACCGACAAATTGGTGACGAACCGTTCGAACGTGTGCGGCTTTGCGCGGTTCACCCCGGTACCCCAAGTCCACCTGTACAACAATCCAACAACGAAAATCACCCCAAAAATAACCCTCACCGAAGACCCTTCTCAAAAATAAATGGGCCGACAAATCGACCAGTGGCAGGGAGGGACTCGAAGGGGAACAAAAGAATTCCTTCAGAAGACAACACCGCAATACCGTTGGTCGGATGAAAATAGATTCGAAGGTGACGACCAGGGCAAAGAAGTGCAAGTCGAATACATAATTAGATGTATGAATAAGTAAGCGAGTAGATACATGAATATGTAATACCGTGACGGGTTCATGGAAGACATCGTTAGGTCGACGGAGACTTCGTAGATAGGAACTGCTTTCCAAAGAAAAACACACGTTGAACGAGAGGATCCACCCCGACAAACAAGTGGGAAGTGATGACAATGGTGTTAATTTTAATTATTGATAATTAATAATAATAATTATAATTAATAATAATAATTATAATAATAAATGTTATGTTAATCATAATTACTGATAACTATTATAATTATACATGTGGATGTTTTCGAATCAGGAAATTGGAACAGACATCCAGTAGACAAATTACGAGAAAATATGGATTCGACGACGAACGCGATCAATGACGAATCGAACTAAATAATAATAAATAATATAATTATATCGGTGATGCTACTCCAACAACAAAACAATGAGGTGACCACGACTACAAAAGTCGTCCAAGCGAGTTAGTTAGTCCTTCGAGGAGCGTCTGCATTCATATGGACGTTATGTAGACCGTGTGTATCTCTTCGTCGCGGTCGTCGTCGCTGCTACTGCTACGACGAGTAGCCTCCTGTCGTTGCTGTCGTCCCTTGCCGAGGAGCGAGCGCATCGGCACGAGGCGGAGGGGCGAGGGATCGTAGACCTCGCCCTCCCCTTCGTTCGGTGCTGCCGCCCGTCGGTCCCTCTCGATCCTCGTCTGCGGCAGGTCGTCTGCCTTCTGATGTTTGGGAGTGGAAGTAAAAGAAGCCGTGGCTGCTTTCAGCTTCTGGAAAATCCTGCCCGGAAAAGATACGAGCTGCCGGGGAGACGCGGACGCCGTGGCGCTGGATCTACGAGCTTCTTTGCTGTTCGACGAAGGCGACAGAAGGGAAGACTTTGAGGCAAACTCTGGGTCTTTGATCGAAGAAGAATCTAAGGAGGACTTCGAAGATACAATGATTCTGTGCCTGGTGAGAGGTGGCGAGTCGCTGCCACCGCCGACATCACCTCCGAAGACGAGGTTCTGATGGCTGTGGTTGACGAGCATCTGTTTAGTTTCCGAGCCATTGCCAGAGGTGGACGCGGGAGAAGAGGTAGCTCGGACGTGGTGAGGAGGTTGATGTTCTTCATCAAGTTGAATGACCAAGGGAGGGAGGAGAGAAGGGTCGTTGCCCCGCGAGCCCTCGCTGCTCTTCCTCTCCCAAGCTACCTTCTGACTTTCTTGGCGGCCGCAAACGCCGTTGCTGCCCCAACTCTTGCTCCTCCTGAGGATTTTGTGAGCTGCCCTGTCCATCTCCAGAGCAGAAAGGCCGGTGGCTTCGGAGATCTCACGCTGCAGGCATTTTGCATCGACGAGCTCAGCTATGCCCTCGCTCTGTAGCATCTATGGAGTTTTAATCTTGTTTGTTAACAACGAGTCTCTCGACATGTCAGCTGATGAATTGACTGATGCCTCCATCAATGAATTCTCAATCAGCCCATTCAAAAGCCTTTAAGTTATCCCAAATGACAACCTTATCGTAAACGACCGGCAGCGACCAGCCGATACTACTAACCCATTCCTACTCACCTAGTCGATGATTTTCAAAGTCAATCATCAATTTATCAGATCAATCATCAATTTATCAGATCAATCATCAATCCATCAATGATCGAGCAACCTGACCCACCATGCCTACCAGGCTCTCAGCGCTGCCTGCCACCTTCAACATCTCCTTGGCAACCCTCGGACAGAGAACCGACCTCGGTGATGACTGTGGTGATGACGACGACGACGAAGGGTAATCCTCCCCAGGATCATAAAGGGTCATTGGATGGTCGGTAGAAAGTGGGGCTAACAATAGGGGACGCGCTGAAAAGACAAGCAATTGGTGAGTATTTGAAATGATTTATGAATTTTTATTGGTGTCCTTGACCACCTGGAGTGTAATAGGAAGCTCGTATTCTCCTGGGCGAGTCTGGCGGGGTCCTCAGCACGGCCGGGTGATCCACCGACCGATGTCGACCGAGGGCATTAAGGCCTGCCAGAGCCATCGCCTGTTGGTGAGATAGAAAACAGAGGTAACAACAACAAACGAGACTGTGGAGTGCCACGTTGCTGTGCTAGCGGAAAAGGTTTTCGTAATTACCTAGATTTTCTACAAATTTATTATCATCATTATTATTATTACTATTATAATTGTAATTATTATTATTATTATTACCTAGGCAATTTATATGCTTTCAGTTACACAAACAGCATATTTTCATATAATGGATGCAATTTTAAAACTTACACTTACAACCTCTCTATGTCATCCATAAGTAAACAAAAATTATGACATTATAATAACAATAATAATACTACAACATCATAATAATATTAACAGTATAATAATCATTATTCCTACACAAAAAGGACATGACGTCCACAAAATATCACAACATCTACTTCATTCCAGTCGATCGATCAAAAGAGCAGACGTGGAACGATCTCACGCAGAACGCAAAGGAGAATGATTAATTAATTAATTTAAAAAACAAACAAGCCAAAAATAGAAAAACATAGAGAAACTTCCTAACCAATTTGCTCCTCAACACGGGACAGTCGGAGTTGCCGAGATTTTCCTAGCGGACGAAACGGAATTCGTGTTGAGGGTTAAAAAAAGAAACGAACTAAAAAAACAACTTTGAAACGAGAAGCAACGGGTCGTCAACACCTCGGTCTCCGAGGGGTCGAAAAACGCCGAGCCCGATTAGATTGCACGAGGGCAAATGAATTCCACGAACCAAATAATAAATCGAATGAATTCTGTGAATGCAGGTGTTGCAAACAAAAATAAATAAAACTTAATTAAACCGAAACATTAATTAACTTAATTAATATTAACTTAAAACCATTAACTTAAACTTAATTAAAAAAAAATAGTCTGAAAAAAAAAAATAGATGACTAATAAGCCGTGCGAGCTCGCTTTCCTAGCCACATTTACGAGACCCGAAACCAACACGAGATTCGACCAACGTTGGTCGCACCGAGTCTTAACGCTATTTACATTTCAATTAATGGCTAATACTGACCATCACTAAAAAAAACACGTCCACTTCAAACCATCCCATTCCAAGGGTTGCTGTTCAAACTCCTTAACCCCGCAATTCATTTTCTCGCGCTCCCCCCCCCCCCCCCCGACCTACTCACCTGTGCCTGGGCCAATTTAAGAGGCAAGGACACCTTGGACACGAGGGGGTTCCGGTCTGCTTTCTTCTTGCCGCTGAGGAGGGAAGGAAGAGCCTCGACCGTTTCGACCCACGTCTGCTCCTTTTCCTGCCCCATCCGCCCGTCGTGCCCTCGCTACAGCCGTCGCTATCTTCCTGTTGTGCCATACTGTTGAAAGAGAACTCGAATGTAAACAAAAGTGGAAGTCGTTGACGAGAAGCACGTTTCCGTATTCTTTGTCGGTTTTTTTTCTGCGTTTTTTTTTTTTTTTGCGGGCATTGTGCCGGGTGCAGACCGCCTTAGAACGAGTTTCCCATTTCGGGAAATGTTTTCGGCGACTCGGGATTTCATAACTCCGGTGCACGTGGCATGCATTGTGTGCCTCATTATTGCATTCAGGGGGATTTCGAGGAATAATCAGCAAGCACGCAGATAGATTTAAACTTTAGAAGTTATGCGCAAGCCGATAATATCCTCCTAGGCTTCTTGTTGAATGTGTTCAATCAAAAACTATGCGCAATTTTAAAAGAATAAAAATTGCAAAATAAAAATATTCCAATTAGTAAACTCCAAATTCAACCCTGCTGGGTTTTATTAAAGCAAAAACCGAGCCCACGACGACCGTCGCTCCGACAAACTCACTCCTCATAGGAAGCCGGCCTTAAAGGTAAGTCCGGGGGCTGGAGTAGACCCCTTCGGACGGCGTCGAGATCGGCCGAACCGCCCTCCCCCGTCCTGCAACTCAGTCCGAGCCTTAGCGGGCGGTCGTAGGGCGTGGAGAGGCCGCCCTCTTCCCTGAGGCTGTAGAAGGATCTGGCTTCTTCCCCCTCGTCATCCTCCTCCCCTGTTTCACCGGCCTCCTCTTCCTTGATGGAAGGACTGTGAATCCACGTGTATGAGGCGTTAATGCCGTCGCCTCGGTTATCGGTCAGTGATGACGAACGAGTGAAGGAATGAATGAATGAAGGAATGAAGAATGATGTCTTTATGAGACGTAAAACAATGTCATGGTTTTGAATCTCACTGCTGAACATTTTGCATTTGTATTCGGCCGATCGTTTGAATGCCTCACGTATCAGAACATTCGATTGTACTGGATTAGTCAGATTTGACGTCAATGATGCATAATAACAACAACAACAACAACGTTTCTAACGACAGCATCAACAACAAACCTCCTCCTGGCATGGAGCTGAGAATAGACGGCGAGGCTGTTACTGGAGGACACCACAGAAGATCTCCTGACGTTCGAGGATGACGTCGGCACCACGATGATGATGTTTCCACCCGACGGGTCGTCGTAGTGCAGGAGGGTCGGAGATGACGGAGAAGAGGATGGGGAACTGGTGACAGGGTGGATCTGGACTTCAGGAACCATAGGGGCTCCTGCTGCCAAAAGGTCCCTCACGTTGATGGCGTTCTGAGACGTCGGGCTCTTGCGAGCATGGGGACAGACGAGGGAGTTTGTGGCAGAGCCCAGCCGCCTCTGCCGAGTCTTTTCGGCGGGCTCTTCTGCCGCCGACGGGGT
The DNA here is from genome assembly GCA_011800805.1 of Hirudo medicinalis. Classification (NCBI taxonomy): domain Eukaryota; kingdom Metazoa; phylum Annelida; class Clitellata; order Hirudinida; family Hirudinidae; genus Hirudo; species Hirudo medicinalis. Next base: position 90,959 of record MPNW01000733.1, on the reverse strand, counting down.
CAGAAGAGGCTGGTGCTGGTCCTCCTGGGTTCGGAAAGGCACTGCAATGGAATGACTTCTGCACGTGTTGAGGTTGTTGTTGTTGCTGTTGGTGGCATTGTTGTTGGAGTTGTTGCCCAGGCCTGCCGACAGGGCGATCGAGCTCCGGTTGATGGCCGACATGACCGTCCCGAAGAGGCTGTGCTCCCTCTGCACGATCGATCGGCGAAGAAATATTCAGGTCGTGATCAACAGGGAGATTGGATTATTTTTGTTGTTCGTTTGTTGGTGAGTAAACAGGATAATAATAATAATAATAATTAATAATAATAATAATAATAATAATAAAGAGCCTAGTAACAAGTAGCTACAAGATCACTCTATTTATCACCACATTTTCATCATTCCAACCATCATCATCACAATTATCAATTGATAAATTATCAATTATCACGATTTTAATCCTCATCATCATCATCATCATCTGTAGGTACCCTGTGAGTGGGGAATTCATCAAACTTCCTCTTGAGCAATGCTTCCCCTTCCTCCTCGTCTTCCAGATTGCCCGAAATGGCCCTCCTCAGTTCCGGACCGAGGTCATGGAATGCCCTGATGCCAGCCTTTGAGGTTGAAGAAAAGGTTCTTGCGTTTGAGTTGTTTATCAGACTTTATTGATTGGAGTTCATCAAGTGAATATTAAGCTCATGTCTATTACAAGGCATGATTAACATGTTTAAATTTGAAAAGTGATGATGATAGTAGTAGTAGTGGTAGTAGTAGTAGTAGTAGTAGTAGTAGTAGTAGTAGTAGTAGTAGTAGTAGTGGTGGTGGTGGTGGTGGTGGTGGTGGGGATGATGGNGTAAACTTGTCCTTGCCCGCCGTGGTCAGCACCACGCGCCCCAAGTGGTCGCGCGTCACCAGCAGGCCGCGCAGCCGGGCCACTTTGGACGCTGCATCCACCACCGTCTCGCCATGCTCCAGCTTAAGTCTTTAATCGCTGCGCCCACATCAGCCTGCACCACCAGCTCGATGCAATATGGTGGTGGTGGTGGTGGTGATGGTGGTGGTGATGGTGGTGTTTGGTGATGATGATGATAATAATAATGACAATGATGATAATAATAATGTCATCAATAACAGCATCAACAATAATAATAAGTTTAAATCATCCAAATACATACCTGCAAAGCCTCAGTGTGATGCTGACCGAGCTGGTTCATCTTGTGCATCTGCTCCTTCCTCTTTTTGAACCTCCTGAAGTAATCCTGGATGAGGAAGGTGGCATAGAACTTTCCCACGGTGATGTCATCGTCGCCTGAGTTCATAATTGCGGTCACGTTCAAAGGTCAGCGAGGAGAAGGTCGTACCGAGAGTCGACAAGATCAAAAAGGAAGGGGAAAAAAGGGCACTCACCTCCGGCAGGGGGAACGACCTGATCCAAAAGTTTCGGGTTGGTCCGCTTCCAGATTTTCTTGATGACGGCACGGAGCTCCTCGTTGGCCTGGTCGATGTTGCCTGTGCATGCAACGTTGATGGCATCATTAAAAACAACAACGACAATGGCAAAGCAACATCGGTATTAACTTAATTAAATTTTAATAAAGAGAATAAGTTAGTCTCAAAATAAATTTAAAAACAACCTTCAGTTTTGATTCTTAGGGAGGTCCTGACGAGGGCGAACAGCGTTGCGTTGAACATGACCGTTCCGTCCGAGTTGAGGGGCATGTTCATGGTCACCAGCCTCTGCCATGAATATGCAAACGATCTCATTATCATAATGCGTACGTTCGACTTGTCATCAATATTCATCACCACTGGTTTAACAATCAGCAATAAACATATTTTAAATGAATAAGCTTCACGATGGCAATAATTGAATTTATAACATGACGTGGAATGCAAATTAACGACCCACTTTGCATGCCACCCTGTGCGGGCAGAGCTTCCCGAAGCCGAGGGGCGGAGATATCTTCCTCAGGAGGGTCACCACGTCCAGGTGCTTGATCCGACCACTGCAGGCAGGTCGGAGAAAATAATTGGAAACATCATCACCATCACTATCACGACCATTGCCATCACCATCGTTGTCATCATCATCACCTCTAGTCATGGCAAACACCACTACGACTATAATCATCACCGAGAAGCACTCACTTGGCCTCGGGATCGTATTCCGACCATTGCCTCACAAACTCGTCAAGGTGGTGAGGTCCGAGGATCGACCAATCACGGGTGAGGTAGTCAAAGTTGTCCATGATGACGGCAACGAAGAGGTTGATGATCTGCACAGAAAGTTATCGTTGTTATCTTCGACAACTGCATTATGTCACCACCGTCATCGTCGCCGTCAAGCCACCCACCAAGAACGAGCAGAGAATGTAGAAGGAAATAAAGTAGGGAAAAGCGAATGACGATCCACAGTTCTGACTCTCGTCTGCCTTGGGGTCGCACTCCACAGTGTCCGAGCCGATGCACGACATCATGATCTCCTGCCACGCTTCACCGGTTGCCGACCTAATTTCAAAATCGTGTCAATTTTCCATCGCCAACACCAGACATAAACGAGGCATTCATGCCCGGCCGTCCGTTCGAGAGAGCAGGGACCCCTTTGGTTTATTGGTTCGCGGGGAGTCGTGAATCCGAGAGTGCCGTGGGGCTCGAGTGCTTTACGGTTGATCGAGCGGCCCCTAAAAACTCAACACATGCGACCTCGACTCCTCAATAATAGATTTGACCTCTAGGCCAGAAATATGGCAAACTGAACATGAAAACATGATGGTAATAATAATAATATCATTAATAAAAATAATAATGGTGACAATAATATTATTAATGATGATGATGATGATAAAGATGACATCATAGTTTAAAAGTCCATTAGCTTAGTCAATGTGACCAGGTCATAGTCTTCAGAATTTGGGTGGCGTCACGAACCTGAACAGGACCATGACAGCCTGTGGGAATGTCTGGAAGTTGTTGTTCCTGTGGATGGCTGTGTCCTCCTTCAGTGCTATCTTGCCAAACACCTGTCGTCGTTGTTAATGTCGGTCGTTTGTAAATGACGACGACGACCTAGATCGTCACGTCACGTCACGTGACGTTGATTTCGAGACAAATCTATTGCCAGTAAGTTTATTTATTTGTTCGTAGCATCATCGTCATCACCCCTGCTCATGTCCATACTCCAGTTTGGAGCGACCATGAACCACCGTTGTCACCACCAGAATCTCCACTTGCACCATAACAAACTCATCTCACATTCGACCGGCACCAACCTGCATCCCGATGACAGCGTAGATGAAGAAGAGCATGACTATCAACAGAGCAACATAAGGTAAGGCCTGGAATTGAAGTGTGACCGAATGTGAGCATGTGAGCATGTGATGATTTTTGTTGGAGTCAATTAGATCACCCAGATCGCTAGCATGTTCGATCGCTCGTCAACTATAAATCATTGGCAATCAATGACAGATAATCAATCACAAACAAATCAATCACAGGTAATCAATCACACAGTTCTAAACAAGTCAATCTAGGTGCTTATTCTCAGAAAACATGTTTTCACTCGGATGTTCGGTACATTCCATCCATCCATCAATCAATCCGTTCATTTAGCTATCAATCAATCCATTCATCCATCCATCCATCATGAACCCATCATTCCATCACATATGTGATTCTCACCTGGAAAGACTTGATGAAGGTCCAGAGCAGAGTCCTTATTCCCTCTCCTCTGCTCAGCAGCTTGATCAGCCTCATCACTCGGAAGAGCCGGAAGAAACTGATGCTCATGAGCGGAGAGGACTTGTGGGGCTGGACGGAAGTGCAATCGAAGGTCAATTGTCGAGCAGACGAACGAGCCATTGATTGAGAGAACATTTCAATCGAGTTCAATCAGATCAATCCATGCAGTTCATCTATTAATTACCTGGCTATTCAACCGTTCAAGTGGAACAATCAATCACAGAGCCAATCGAACAATCAATCATGGAGTCAATCGAACGGTCAACCGCTCATTTGTTCCACCACGAAAGATGGATCATCCATCCCATTCATCTATGACCGTCCATAAATCCAAAGCTATCGGTCGATCGAATAATTAATTGAAAGCCTAAGGACGAATCAAATGCTCTATCATGCATGTGCAAAATTCATGAATATCCACGAGGTGACTAATAACATTCCCAAGCAGAAACAAAGCGAAGAAGCTCCAAGAAAACGAAACAACGATTTGCTCATCGGCTAAGCATGCCGAGAATAAATTATGTTAAATAATTTCACCATTAGCAGGATAACAAAGAGGGAAGCGGACGAGAATTCCAAAAAAAAAGTGAGCAGTCGAAATAGGTTGTCGGTTACTTGTAATCGTACGATTTTCACGAATATTTAATTAGTTAATCGATGAAAACATGAATAATTAATGAGCAAGACAGCTAACCTCCCATCCTAGCATGACAAAGCAGCTAGGTTTCTTGATTATAAGAAGTCACAACAAGTTAACAAAAAAAAATTCATGACTTAGCATCAAACAAATGGCTGACATTGAAAATAAATTAGCATGAAACGGTAAACAATAAAACATAAATTAGCATATCATTAATACAGTAAAACATAAATTAGCATACCATTAATACAATACAAAATAAATTAGTATATCATTAATACAGTAAAACATAAATTAGCATACCATTAATACATTACAAAATAAATTAGTATATCATTAATACAGTAAAACATAAATTAGCATACCATTAATACAATACAAAATAAATTAGTATATCATTAATACAGTAAAACATAAATTAGCATACCATTAATACAATACAAAATAAATTAGCATACCATTAACACAATACAAAATAAATTAGCATACCATTAATACAATACAAAGCAAATTACAAACAAGGAAACTCAAAGTTAACCGTGCTTGCAATCATCGAACATTAACATTGTGTCTTAAAATAGACTATAACAACAACAACAGAAGATATAAGACTATAAGAAGCAACTGTTGACATAAATCCCAATAATTTTGACAGGTTCAATCAAATTTTTAAATACAACAACAACAACAACAACAACACTCATTTTTGGACAATGCGATAAACTGCAGTACTGAACGAAACAACGAGACAAAATAAACACAACTCAACTTGAGAAATTCAGGTCACAAAAACACTTAAAAACCAAAACCTTAGAAACATTCCAGAGCACTTAAGTTCATCCTGTCCTTTGCAGCTCGAACTCTCCAGAATCAAGTCATCACGTTATCATTTCTTATCATGACCTAATCCCGTCACCCGTATCATGTCATCGGCGTCACGATCGTCACATCTCGTCCATAATTTTCAATTAACTTATTCCCCTAATAAGTACTTATATTCTTACACTTACAGTTTGCATGACTAGGATCAAATTTAATTTGATTTCAATAAAAATATTTGTTGTTGAAATCTATAATTAATCATATTGTCGAGGATTTTACAATCTCTGACTTGACGCACTGCCTTTAATGCCGTCCGTGACGACTCTGATTGGGCCTGCATCGACGACATGCCTCAACTGGCCTTCTACGACTTAAGATGTTATTGTTAATTAATAATTATTATTAATTATTATTATTACATAAACTAGAAATTCTGATGCATAATAATAATATTAACCAATTAACTAATATTAATATTAACATCGTCGACTGATGAACTGAGCAAAGAAAATAAAAGACAACTTGAACGACTTGACAAGCGACGACAACAACAACGACCACGGGCAACACCTTACGAGTCACTACTAAGCGCGACCGAGACTGCCCGGGTTCAAAACTCACGTTGATCTCCGTGTACACGACGTCTACCATCGAGCCGAGGACGATGACGAAGTCAAAAATATTCCATGCGTCCCCAAAATAGTTCTGCCGATGCAAGGAGGTCGTCAAAAGCGACATTTGCCTATCTTAGTGAATGTCTTAACGTCTTAACCTTAACCTCGGGGGGCAGTGAATCTGCAGGGTGCGATTCAAACCCTGGCTCGGAAATGAAGGAAGCTAGCGTTCGATTCTCTATTTATTATTGCGATCTATAATTAATCATCTTAATAAAGAGACCTTCTGAAATATTTTCAACCAATCAAATTATTGTTAACATTTAGTCTCGATTATCTCCGATTGATTTCTTAAAATAATTTCCAATTAGTTTTAAAATTACTTTATCGACAGTTAATAAATTGTTTGCCATTTTAAATTTAAAATTTAAATAACGTCTAAAATTTGTTGAACGAAATGGATGATCTTGATTGATGACGCATGATCGTGCATGCCTCGCTCCGGCGGCTGGATTTGTTGGAGTTTGCGAAAGGGTCCTAAGTCACCCAAAATATGCAGATTTAAGGCTGACTTAGTGTCCCTCTGTGTGCCCAATGTGATCATTTAAACGCAGTATATGGGACCGTGAATTTTCAATCATACCTAGAAAATTCTGATCTTTCTCTTTCTTTTCTCTCTTTTTTTGTCACTCACTCATTCACCCATTCATTCACTCATTCACCCATTCACTCATTCATTCACCCATTCACTCATTCGTTCACCCATTCAAGAAATGTTAGTGACACAAAGCAATGAAATCAGTTGCCGTTAACGTCGGGATCAAACAGAACTACCCAAGCAGAAAGGGTGGAATTTCTCAGCCTGGGGACTTCATGCCAAGCTCAATTAAGACAACACATTCAACAAGAACAATGGAGGTGAGTTTACTAATTCAACAAAAACTCAGAAAAACCTCCGAAAATAAAACCACCCACGACAACAAAAAACTAAGGACAAACAAAACCGAAACGCATTTCCTAGCCATTCGGCCGAGAACACGTTGCAAGCAGTAAACTTCTGTTAAGGTCCATCTAGCGTTTAATGTTAGCGAACAGGCACACGTCTAGCCAGGATCTACGAAGGATGCAGCACGAGGCCCTAAGGACGGCCACAAGATCTCACTCACTACGACTCTGTCGGCCACCACGTCCACCAGGCTCCCTACGACGATGATAAAGTCTAAGACGTTCCACGGATCGCCGAAGTAGTTCTGCATGGACGAGCGAAGGATCATTATCGTGGTGCACTCATGCGAGAAGGGAAAAGCCAATGGGAATGGCCGGGGAAGCAAATTGCCTCGGATCAATTAGAAGTCGTGATCGTGGGATGTAACTTAGCGCCGGCGATAAAGTTTACAGCGGCACGCAACCGCATTGCCGGCCCAGACCGGGATGATGATGATGATGATGATGACAGTGCATGATTGTGATAGTGATACGTTCCACTGGTTGGACTTAAAATGGATCGAATGCACTGGCACGAATTAATGAATGAAACATGATTTACGAGGTCAGCATCGCCAATGCATTGGACAAGACTATGACTTATGATGTTCTTCATCGACAGGTACCCCTAGCTAATAGCCACCTAATCATAATATTATAATTTCGGGCACTAGGCCTCGTTAGCTGATAAGCACGATGTTACATTATCGTTCTAAAGTCTTAATCATTCCTAATGGCGATGAAATTAATTTTTAAAATTCAGAATATATTTTTCATTTATTTATATGATGATTTTTTTTATGCTATTTTTTTATTTTTTATTTTTTAAGAAATCAAGCCGTCGAGCACGCACCTTGACTTTGAAGGCTATGAGTTTGAGTACAAACTCGATGGTGAAGACGCCCGTGAAGAACATGTTCAGGTAGTCCAGTACGCTCTCGTACAGCTCGGACTGGTCGGCGTACTTGACGAGGAGAAGGAGGGGTTTGCACGTCAATGAGTCGTTTGAATTATAGCAATTAATGACTTTGAAATATTAATAATAACACAGAGTAGTACCCGAGGAAGACATTATAGAATATATTTTCATGAATTATAATAAATACTCACACTATTATTATTGTTTAATAAATAAATAATTACTATTATTATTATTGTTGTTATTTCCATGAAACTCAACAAGTCGATTGATGCTCTTCAAACAGGACGTCATCATCACCATCACATACACATCATTAGCAATATTAATTATTAATCTATGAAAAGGGCTTGCCTTCATCGCAAGGGTGAGGGTGTTGAGCATGATGAGGACGAATATGCCGTACTCGAACCCCCGAGAGGTGACGAACCACCAGATCTTGTACTGGAAGGCAACCTTTGGAATGTAGCGTCTCTGCGGCTTTGCTTTCAGGGCGAACTCAATGCACTTCCTCTGGATGCGAGTGATGGATGAATGAATGAATGAGTGGATGGATGGATGGATGGATGGATGGATGGATGATAGGAACAACATAAGGAAGGTTGCTTAAGGCAGAATAATAATAATAATAATAATAATAATAATAATGATAATAATAAGAAGAACAACAACAACAACAACAACAACAACAACAACAACAATAATAATAATAATAATAGCAGCAATATTAAAAAGGCAAAGACATGCCCCTTACCTGGTTCTTGTCCAGCTCGCAGTTCTTGTACTCCTGCTCTCCCTCGTTTTGGAAGGTGACAATGACGAAGCCGACGAAGATGTTGACCATGAAGAAGGCGATGATGATGATGTAGACGAAGTAGAAGACGGCTATGAACTGCCGGCTGTTGTAGATGGGACCCCTGTCCTCTTCCGTGGAGTCTATGCTCTTGTACATCAGTCTGATGGTGATAATGATATGATGTGATGGTGATAATGATGATGTGATGGTGATAATGATGATGATAATGATGATGTGATGGTGATAATGATGATGCGGAGTTTGTTGAATCTTTGTTTTGTTGGACTTCTATTCTACTCGTTGCCATGGCGATCTGATATCGTAGTTATGAGATGCATAATTGCACAATTACAATTTTAATAGTTATAATAATAA